>AYEL01084416.1:0-21737 GCA_000484575.1 Olivierus martensii
GACAGAGTATATTGACAACAAAATATAATTTTTTCGTGCCAAAAACTTAAAAAATAAAAAAGTTATGGCAAAATATCGAATATTAAGTATCATATTTCATATAATTTGGATCGTTAAAGAACGTTAATTTTTTTACTTTTAGAGCGTTAAAGGTTAAAACATCCAATTATAAAACTGTTCATTACCATTGTAATATTATCATTACTAGTAAAACTGTTGCATCTATGCTGGCAATGAAAGAATATATTGCCATCAATGAATGATTAACCATAAAGCAAACATTCCACCTGGACACTTTGCTATCTTTCGAATAAGTTATAAAATTTTGTTGATATTTGAAATTTTTAATTTTTTTTAGAACAGGTATTTTTAAAAAAATATTTAATAGTCACAAACTCTTAAGTTTAATTTGTAGAAAAGCAAATCAAAAGGATTTATATTGTTTCATTACATAGTCTTTGAGATATCTCAATCTAAATTTATATCTGACACTAATGAGAATAAATAAATTATTATATAGATTGTTCTGAACTATGCTAATAATGTTGAACCCCTTCAAGGGTTCAAGATTTGGAAGTAAGTTGGATAATTATTTATTTGTCTAGAGTGGCAACACTTGTTTTTGTTGCAGTTTGCAACACCAGAGCTTTTGACTGTACTGCATAGTGTGGGACTATTTTCAAATGTGTATAGCATGTGGCTAGTTTGTAAGTAACTTCCTATTACTGTTGTTATTGTAAATAAATAAGGTTTGAGAACAATTTTATAGTCCACTTTATTCGACATTACAAAAAGAGTTTGTACAGCTATTATTTCATCATTCATTTTCTTGACACCAGCACAAGATAGTTTGTTTTTGGAAAGTTTTCTCTACTCATATACTCTTCATCTTTTGATTGGTACTATTTTTGTTCATATGGTGCTAATGTAAAATTGTACCATGTGATTTATCTGGGTGATTACTATATTGTCTCAAAAAGAAAATTATCTATAATCATAAAATAAAACTTGAGGTATATAAAATCTAAAATAATACATTAATCAATAAATTGTATAAAAACATTCATTCATTTTATTGCAATTTTAAATAAATTTATTGTTTTACACACCGACATATGACATAATCAGATTTATGACAAAGTTTACATGACAAAAATATTCCAGTTTCTAACTTCTGCAGCAGTTTTCCAGAGTAGTGAATATATCTATGGCCTACAAGGGTGTGTATTAGAGGACTTGAACATATGAGATAGTTGGCCCTCAGTCATTCCCCAAAATGCTTCCTTCACCCATTTTTTGAGCTATATATTGTCTGTGGCAATATATAGCTCTCAAAAAATTACATATCCAAAACAGGAGGAAACTGGTTAAAATTTTAAGGTAAGAAATAGTGCTAAGATGTTCTGGACTATTAAGATTTATTCTAAAGATGTATATTTAAGAAACTGCATCTCCAAAAGGGGGCAGAATTTTACTTTTGAGTGCTGCCATTTGTCCATATATAAAATTGACATTGTATTTTAAATTGAATACAAATAATCAAAAATAATGAATATTTGTTTTTATTAATTACACTGTTGCTCAATAAGGGTAAAAATTTACTTTATTGTTAAGCAATCATGTATGTTGCATCACAAATTCCAGTGCCATGTAGAACAGGAAAAAAAGCAGAAACACATGATTTTTACATATAATAGTTTGTTTACACATGTCACAATGCAACCCAAAACTAGTTGCAGCCATGTCACAAAATGATCTATTTTTATATATTAATTACAGTAATGACAATATTTTGTAACATGAATGATTTCATTTGAGCTGTCAGTCAATTATTTTTTTATTGGTTGATATTGATGCTTTGCAAAATTAATGAATGCATCAGGAAGGACCTAGTGCTTTAGGGAAATTCTGATGAATTAGTTTTTGAAAACAATATTACTACTAAGAATGGTAATATGTATAGACTCAGTCTGCTTAGCACTTATGGGTTAATTAATATGTAAAAAATTAAAATTATTAATACACCTTCGAATGGCTGATTTTTTTGTTTACATTAGTATTTTCTCATTTTTTTGACAAAAATATAGCAAAAATGAAATAAAATGAAAATAAATTCAGCAAAAATGAAAAGTAAACAGTCTTTAGACAGGTTCTTGGTGTGGCAAGAATTGAATGCAAACATTTTTTTATGTACATATATTCATACATAATAAAAGTATTTATAAAATTAAGGCTATTTTATTTATTCCATTTTTATATGCATAAACATATAAAATTTAAAAATATATATATTCTATGCAGTGTGCACTAGAACAAGTTAATTCTATTTACATTTAATTCAACGGAGAAAATTGATCTGAGATGTGAGCTGTTGCTAGGAACGAATTAAGTTTGTAAGCCTATTGTATTATTAAATACTAGCAGATTTTCATGAACTGCCCAAGCAATGCTGGGCAGTTCATGAAGTTGTACTAAGTTTCTCTTTTTCTTAAAATATAATCTTTTAGATGACATTCAAGATTTTCTTCAACATATTCTGAAAATCTTTCCCATATAGATACATTTTTCCATTTGAAATATGTTTATTTTCGGATGTTCCCTTCCAAAGAAGGGAATATGTCTGTCTATATATAATATAATATAGAATATGCCTTTCTATATTAGAATTCTGTTGATTTGTTTGATCTTTTAATGTCTATGATTTTTGCTTACTAGCCTTATACCCAACAACAATATTAAAATACAAAAATTTCCAATTATCAAAGCCAGTTAATCAGGAAAATGGCCAATTTACTGATTACTTGCCAATTAATTTGTGCAACCATAATGTATGTTACACAAGGCATCAACTAGTACTTACATAATACTTGAGTGTCTCCTTATAAAAAAAAAATGCTATATCCTGAAATTTTGGATTAATTTCCAAAACTTCGTGATTCTGAAACTTTGCATTTGTTTATTGTTGCTATTTTAATAAATTATTTTTACAGACTTGATGTAGGTTAAATTTTTTCAAGTACAGATAATCCTTCACTTAAAACAGGATTTGGTTCAAACTTATCATAATCTTCATTTTACTAGGGGAATATATATATAGTCCACCATTGTTCGCTTACATCAAAGTACATAAACAACCTATAAGCATAAGACCTATGGTAGATAAGTCAATCCTCGCTGACAAAGCTTGAAAGAAAATTAGCGCAATGGTGTTTAGTTAAAATGAAAAGCTACAGATATGTTGTACAATCGTCAGTTGAATTCTTGGGTAAATTAAGACATCAAATTCAGCAGAATGATATCATAATAGTTGCTGATTATGAAAAACTATCCATCTATAGAGATAACACCAGCTTGCTTAACCTTTAGCGCTCCACCGCCTAGCTATGCTAGACACGCCTGCTCCGTCTAACGCTCCAAATTAATACTTTATAGATTTATGTTAGAGAACATACAAGGTCACCAAATATAATTTGTGAGTTATGCCATTTAATATCTTATAACTCCTTCAAGTACAAAAATAAGTTCTTTAAGCAAACTGGTTGGCGTGCCCATATTGGCGGCCCATGGCAGGAGTTATGGCGGAACTAGTCTTAAGATATAAAGAATGCTGTTCTCCCCTTGCTTATGAATAATGTCAAATTACTTTGTCGGTATATCGATGATGTGTTTATTATAGTTAATAAAAATAACATGGAGCAATCTATAATAGAAAGTTTAACTGACAAGGCTCTAGGTTTAGCTCTTACCATTGAACAAAAATCACACTCGAATGTACATTTTTTTAGATGTAGATATAATGAAGGATGATTGCTACTACACAACTACTGTTTACAGAAAACCTTATGCACCAATGTTCATACCTCAATGGTCATTGGATCCATTTAAATATAAGGTTGCTGCTTTCGAATTCCTCCTAAAAAGAATGATGACACACTGCAGTAATGACGAACTTAAATTAATTGAATTTAATAAAATAGTACACCAGGCACAAACACATGGATATAACACATCTTTTATTCATCATATTTACAACAATATACGTCGTCATACGACAAACACAGACATTTACAGTACTGTTGACAATTATTCACATCTGCCAGCCAAAACAATGAATGCGACATATATAACATCGGTAAACTACAATTTTACAAAACTATAACTTGGAACTGATTAGAAAAGCTTTGAATAAGCATAATATAAAACTTCTATACGTAAGAACTAGAATTTTTGATATAATTAAAAACAATAAACCGAAACTAGAACCGGAAATGAAAGCTGGAGTTTATATCATTCCGCTATATAATAATGATACAAGCAGGCAGGAAGTTTATACAGGTAGTACTATACGATCTCTTAAAATCAGGTTATTAGAACGCAAAAAGGATATAGAAAAAGAGGAATTTAACACAGCGCTTGTGAAAGCATTTTATAATTATAATATTGACATCAGATGGAATGAAGCTAAAATCGTACGAACAGTAAAAAATGTACGTGAGATTAAATGGGCGGAAATGCTCGAGATTATAAAATATTCAAAGAAAATGCATGTTATAAATGATAACACTCCTGAGATAATCCCAACACCATGGTTTTCCACTGCGCAGCAATAATTTAAGGAAGTTTAGAAGTCACTTATTTGGTTATATAAATATATATTAATAGACTATAATGAAAAACAGAATTTAATTTATATAATATAATGTAAATACTTAATATATAATTTATTATTTTATTTTGTATTTATTATTATTTTTCAAATTTTAAATGTATTCTAATGATTCATTCTTTTTTGTAAAAAAAAATCAACCGCTGAAGATGGCTTACTTAAGCCAAAAGTTCTACGGTAATAAAAAATTTAACTTTGAGTTCTTTTTCACGTTATTGAGCTGTTGAATTTTTATTAATTATATTTAAGAAGAAAAGTGAAAAGTATAATATAATATTATTATAAGCATTTTGATAAAAAAAATTTTCCCGGACTTCTAGGTCTAGCCTGTGTCGAGCTAGACCTAGCGCTGGTGTGGGCGTAAGTCCGATAATCTGTAAATTATATAAATCCTGAAATTGAAAATCTGCCGGAGCCTTGGTAGTCTAGCTGGTAAGGCGTTGGGACAGTAACCTGAAGTCCCTGGTTCGATTCCAGGCCAAGGCAAATTTTTAATTTCGGGAAATTAGTATCAGTTATTAAATAATAGATGGCGCCATCTTAGCCTAAATTTAAATTAATAATTATTAATCCAACAGATGATGGAACCACCGTAGCGTTAAATTAAAAATAATTATTAATTTGGCAGTTATTCAAAAAATAACCGCGGGGAAGTTTGGCTAGTTTAGAATTATTTGGTTCAAACTTTCCTGTCATAAGTTGTAAATGCCCAAAAATAATGGATTTCTAATTACTAGGGCATTATATATTATCTTAATAAATGTAACAAACACAAAACTACAAGAATCGGACATGAAAAAGGAAGCTTTCTATATATCAGACTATTGGGTCAGGGACTAAATTCAAATTCTGAGTGGTCATATCCATGGAATGGCATTGACCACTGTAGAATTTATTGATTACATAACTTAAACACAGTTACTCCTCATCCTCATATTTTAAGTTGAGGATTATCTGTATTATAATGAACCCATGGAATGGCATTGACCACTGTAGAATTTATTGATTACATAAACACAGTTACTCCTCATCCTCATATTTTAAGTTGAGGATTATCTGTATTATAATGAAAGATTTGATATTTTATCTCATTTAATAAGATACTTTATTTCAATATCTAGATTGTTTTATTCTCAATTTATTCATATTAAGAGAGAGAATTCAAAAAAATATTATTATTTTTTTTTAACCTATCATTTTTGTTGGGTATTAAATAATTTTATATAGTATTAAATAATTTTAATTCTTATATCTGAATTATCAAGAAAAATTAATTTATATATATATATTTATATCATTTTTAGTAGTTTTCATCGTAATCAAAATATGAATCAAGGCAAATTTGGTTCATTCAACAGACAAAATAGTTTGAAAAACAAACAGCCTGGTGGTAAATTACCAAAGCCTGATTGGACAACTTGTACATTACGACCTTTTCAGAAAAATTTCTACAGAGAGAATCCCAGTGTTACCAAAAAGATGAATGTAAGTATATTATTAATATATATATTATATTTATAACTGCTTATTGTTTAGGTTGCCAATAGAGGAATTTGTTTTATTCTCTATTTCATTTAATTTTATTTATTGTATATTATCCACTTGTATATCGTTCCCTATTATTAGTATTATAACTGTAACCAGTATTTGTACCCTATTTCGTTAATATGTATAATGAGATTATTATTTTTGTAACCTATCACCATAGCAATGGTGTATTCTTTTTTCGAACATCTAATTTGAATAGCGCTTGAAGATAGTTTCACAGCTGAAAACGTTAGCGTGGAGAATATGAATATATAAAAATATTTATCCAAAGAGGATAAAAATAATTTGAAAAAAATATAAAAATTATATACACAAATTAGGCCTAATGACTTTTATAATTTTTTCTTTTTTAATTGTGATAACTTAATTCAAAATTAAAAACAATATAACAGCACAGTATATGGCTAGGGTTGCCATATGTCCAGATTAGTTCAGAGTCCTGGATTTAATTTTATTCACCAGTATTCATTATTTTATTTGTTTAAGTGAATCAGCTCTTTGTACTGTAGCAGAATAGCAATACAACATTTGCATGGATACTGGTCGAAGTGTTGAATATGCACAATAAGCTTTGTTTTAGTTTATTTTACCAATTGATGTTACCCAGTAATCTATAAAATTTAAAATCCAAAATTTGAATATTTATTAAGTAGTAAAAGAAACTGGAGTATTGACAAATTTAAACAAGAATGAAAAAATTTTGACAAGTCAGAATAACAATGAAAATTGTGGAGTATAAACTTTCTTGCAGCTTTTACTAAGTACACTCAATTTTATGAATAGAAGAAGCCAACAGATGGTTGGTCTCTCCTAATTAGAAGAGAGAACATCATTTAGAGAAATACCAATAATATAAAAATCAAATGATAAATCAGTTTCTTTTGAAGGACAAAAGAAACAACTGACTGAGTCAATCATTGGCAATGATTATCCAAAATCTGGGCCCACTCATAGATGAATGTTATTTACTTAAATATCTGAGTAAATATAGAAAGATTTTTATATTCTTTGATATGTATGCCTATTTAATGAAATTAAAAAAAATCTCCCCAATAAGCATCCTGGACCAGAGAATTATGACAAGCCTATATATGTCCCACAGAAACCCAGTTTTCTTTCCAATAAAATAAAAAGTTAGTGACAAATCAAACTATAAACAAAAAAATATATATAAAGTTTTATTAAAGCATGGATTCTTATTACATTGAGGAATACAAAGGATTAAAATAGACTATGAAAATATAATGAAAATGGTTCATTACTTATTTTATTAGTAGTGAAAGTTACCTTTTAAATTTGTACAATTTAACCTGTCAGTGATAAGTTTCTTGAGTGATAGTGGCAATATTTTTAAAAATTAAAAATATTATCTATTAATACCAACTAGCATTTTGATTTTATATCCAAATTATATAAGGAAAAATTTTTCATTTTTCCAGTTTTCTTCTCACATAACTAAAATTGTTGTGTGTGTAAATGTACCAGTGTACACTAAAAACTTCAATTAAATTTTCATTTGTATTTTCATAATACAAAAAACTCGAAATTCCCATCATAAAAATGTCAAGTAGTTAGCCATTAGGAATTTTATACTTAAATTCTGTATCTGGATGGAAAAGGATTTTACTTTAATATGATTTTTTTGCTTTGCATATTAAATATTAATAATTAAATGTCTAAATTATATTAAAATGTAATATTTTAAAAAATTTCAGGGGGAAATTGACTCTTTTAGAAGATTTAATGATATAACTGTACAAGGATCAAATATTCCAAAACCTATATCTTCATTTGATGAAGGAAATTTTCCTGGTAATGTATCTTTATTGTATAATAATTAACTTTATTAAAACTTAAATGTATGCTGGTAGAAAAATTTAATAAATAACTATGATTATACTAAAACACTAAAAGTAGTATAGAAATAATACACTTTGTGAAAGCTGAAAGTATTAGTATTACTCATCAGGTATACAAAATAATTCAAATGGAATATTCGAATTGCTGTCAGAATGTTTTAAATTATAAACCTCATTGTTACATTCATTGATTGATGATGATATTACAATTAAATAAGGATTATAATTTACAATATAATAATTATTGTATTATATACAGTAGAAGCTGCATATTAGAATCACTTTGGGACCGATCTGTTTTGATAACAATAACCAATTGATAACATTAAGCAGTGCAATGTCAAAAAAGTACAATTTTCGATTTTATTTTTATATTACAGAATATACTGTACTTATGCTGTTATATATAGTGTAACTTCGATTCAACGTTTTTGTCGAGACTACTAAAAAACGATGGATATGGGAAAATAATAGATGTGGCACTATATAAAATAAAAAAATTAAAATTAGATTAAAAGATAACGCTAATAATCACAGAAACCTAATACCACACAGTACATTAGAAGGCATTAAAACTCAGGTAGCACGACAAATATCACAACATGAAACTGATTACAACACACAAATAGAACACGAAGTGGAATAGATACCAATGCAGACCTAATAAATAAACTCACTGACACACTCCAAGTAACATTAATCGCTGACCTAATAAATAAACTCACTGACACACTCCAGGAAACATTATCCAAAGGAGGAAACATTAACCAAATTCACAATGAAATCCCATGCAACGTCCATGCATCCTAAATTACACAACTTACAACAGTTGAACAATACACTACATTGCATGAACACATACATTCTACCTAAACTTATTAATACAGAAACAACACTCATGGAATTACATACACTTATTTATGTCGCTGCTGTCACTGTCACTACACACCTAGGTTATAAAACACTTCCAAATAAGATGGGTACAAACACAAAACATCACATAAAACCTGCCTGGAAAAAAACGACATGAGAAACAAATAAATGAAATCAGAACAGAACTAGGTAGACTCACCCAATACACAAAAACAACACATCCACTAAACTCATGAAATCAATTAGAAAGATTTTTAGAAAACTAAAAACACACATGCCATGAAAATCACAACACACACATTAAAGAATACATGCACTCACTAAAACAGAAACTTGCAGCAAAATCACAACACCTCAAATGATACAAAACCAGCTTAGCACGTAAACTAGATAACACACTATTCGCAAACAATGAAAAGACATTCTACAGAAATATAAACACTAAAGAGCCTAAACAAACACAAAACTGTGAAATACCTACACAGCAATCTCTCACTAGCTTCTGGTGCCCTGTGGGCAGTGCCAGTTACACACAACCAGAGAGCCAGCTGGATACAGAAGAAGAGACACGCACATTAGACGTGCCAGAAATGCCCTATACCACCATTACTACAGAAGAGGAGACACACACATTAGATGTACCAGAAATGCCCTATACCACCATTACTACTGAAGAATTCACAACATATCAGAAATGCCCTATACCACCATTACTACTGAAGAACTCACAAACACAATTAGATACACTCACAACTAGAAAGTTTCTGGATGCCATCTACACCAGGATTTCTGGTACAAACATTTTACCTGTTTTTATGACTTACTGGCCAAACATCTCACAAATCTCATACACGAACCAAAAGACACACCTTCCTTTCTTATACACGGCATCACTTCCATGAAACCCAAGAGCATACACACCAGAAACCCATCACAATACAGACCAATCACATGTTTACCAACACTATACAAAATTTAAACCTCGTGTATCACCAACAAAATATATGCACACGTCGAAGAAAACAATATTCTCACAGAACAACAGAAAGGCTGCCATAGAATTCACATGGGGTGCAAAGAGCAGCTGATCAATGATAAAACAATACTAAAACAGGTACACAGACAACACAGACACTTACATGCAGCTTGCATAGATTACAGAAAGGCATTTGACAGCATACCACATTCATGGCTCATACAGACACTACAAATATACAAAATCAATACCAAATACATCACATTCCTACAAAACATAATGCAACACAGGAGGACAACACTGCACATCACCATAAATAACAATCATGTAGCCACAGAACCCATACACATTAGACGTGGTATTTTCCAGGGCGATTCCCTCAGCCCACTTTGGTTCTGCCTCGCCCTAAATCCACTCTCCAACAAACTGAACACATCGAACTGTGGCTACGACATTAGACAAAATCGAACAACACACTATACGCACACACGCATCTCTTTTACATGGACGACATTAAACTGTACGCCTCAACACAAACACAATTACAACAGCTGTTACAAATTACACACACATTTTCAAAAGACATACACATGGAGTTTGGCCTAGACAAATGCAAAACACTCCACATAGAAAAGGGAGTCCTAAAGAAAGAAGGCTTCACTCTTGAAAATGGAGACACTATCGAATCCATGGAAGAGGGTGAAGTGTACAAGTATTTGGGATTCCAGCAAGCCAGACTCACAGAACAGAAGAAAACTAAACAAACATTATCAAAACTATACACCAACAGATTAAATAACATTCTCAAAACACATCTGAATGGAAAAAACACAGTGAAAGCCATCAACACATTTGCCATACCTATACTAACTTACTCCTTTGGAGTGATACAGTGGACACGGACAGAACTTGAATCACTCCAAAGAAAAACACGAACAACACTTACAAAATACCAGTACCATCACCCGAAATCTGCCATAGAACAAACTACTCTCTGACGCAAGGAAGGAGGACATGGCCTTACTGACATACCACATTTACACGACAGACAGATCTATAATCTGAGAGAGTTCTTCCATAAAAAACAACATACATCACAACTACACAAAATCATAATGAGGATTTTTGGTAGAAAGTTCTAGAAGAACAGTCATTTTTTTGGTTAAAGTTGGTAATTTTTCAAGTTTGGTTTGAATACAGTATTTAAAAAATATTAGAAATTAAATAAATCAGTTTATTGTCTTGGCAGATAGAAACATGACACCACTAAATCTTCAGAACAATACTCCATGCCAAATAGACAACACTGCACACACACAAGAAAAGAAAACATACTCCCATGCCAAATAAGACAACACTGCACACATACAAGAAAACATCCTGTTGTAGAAAGGAACTCGATTACACTGCACACATACAAGAAAAGAAAACATCCTGGTGTAGAAAGGAAAACATTGCACACATATACAAGAAAAGAAAATATTCTGGTATAAAAAGGAACTCCATGGCAGACATCCACCATTCATTGATGCCCCAAAGCGTTGGTTGCCAAAGCGATGGTTTGTCAGGTGGGATCTATTTACTGAAACAGAAGGGTTTATAATAGCTATACAAGACCAGATATATATATATGTTATGTATGTATATTATTTCAAATATAAAATCTGGATAATGAATTCATAAAAGTATAGTATCTTTTAATAATCTTTAATATCAAAAATCTATTTTTGAAAAAGTTATAGAAAGAGGGCTAGAATGAAAAATGCTCTATCATAAGCATAAAAAAGCGAATATGATTTAAAAAAAATCACCGATGAAAAATGACTCTTAATGTTTATATGTTATTTTTCGAAAACTTTAGCTATTATGTCTTAAAAATTAATGCAAATTATTTTGACCCTGAAGATTTGATAAAGTTTAGCTAAATCGTACTTTTACAATTAAACAATTGAAAAGCATATTCTGCGCCCATATTTATACAAATGTTTATTAATGCATTATTATTTCTGATTTCTGGTTTTTAAATTAAATTAAATATAGAATTTTTTGAATATCTAGACTGGCCGAAAATCTTTCATACTTCTGTGTAGAATATTCCGAGATTTCGGCCAGCCTAAATACTGGTAATTGTATGCTAAAAATCTAACACCATTGGAAATTTCCTAATCTGAATCCATCCTCATATAGCTTATTACTTGTGTATTAATAAAAAATTAAGTGACTAAATTTTAATGCAGAAAACATTTAAATGTGGACGCGGATGCTTTTTAATTACTTAATCGTAAAAGTATGTTTTAATTGAACTTTCAGGGTCAAAATAATTTGCATTTAATTTTAAATTTTAAAGACATAATATCTAAAATTTTCGAAGAATAACATATAAAGTATTAAGACTCTCTAGTCCTCCCATTTTTCATCAGTGATTTTTCTAATTATATCGCTTTTTTATGCTCCGATAGAGTATTTTTCATTTGAGTTGAGAAAGTTGATCAAATTTTGAAATGGCAAACTTTCCTTCATTGGTATCCAACATCCGTGGTAAAGAAAAAATCTAATCAATGGAAAATGTATTTGTAAAGTCTTTATCCAGTGTAATGTAAAAAAACATATTAATAAAAATTAATTTTTATTTCAAAATAGAAGCAGGATAGGATAAGAATGGCAAGCTACGATCATGTGCTCAAGTTAATCAACAATATTCTTTAATTAGCAGATTATTCTGTAATTTACAAAAAAGCCTAATATAGTATAAGTGAAATTTTTGTAGAACAGAGACTAATTTTGGATCAAAGCAAATTTCTATATAGTAAATGTTTTTATTGAAAAATGACATTTCTGGTGACAATTCTTATTGTATGTAAAATTGAATTATCAGTCGATTAGTCATTTAATTATAATGAACATATCATTAATTCTTAATCAGATTTCGACTATCATACATTGAAACTTAATGAAATAATAAAAAGTTTTCATTATATCGCAGTAGCATTATAGATATGAAATTTTTCTAAACTAAAATTAAAGTTTGTTCTCTTGAAGAAAAAATTTCTATATGATTTAAAAAAAAAAACTTTATGGTTTTCATATGATGGTAAAACGCTTTTCAGAAGCTGATTAAGAAGACAAAATAGAAATTTGTCTCAAAATAAAACAATAAAAAGTTTTCATTATATCGCAGTAGGATTATAGATATGAAATTTTTTCTAAACTAAAATTAAAATTTGTTCTCTTGAAGAAAAAATTTCTATATGATTTAAAAAAAAACTTTATGGTTTTCATATGATTGTAAAACGCTTTTCAGAAGCTGATTAAGAAGACAAAATAGAAATTTGTCTCAAAATAAACAATTTCATTCTCTTAATTCCAATGCTGTTGTTCAATCTGGATTTTGTTTTTCTAGTTACAGATCAAAATATTTATAGTAACAACAAATAAATCTTATTTCTTTAATATTTCAAAATATTTCAAGTCATCTTTAAATATATTCAATCTGAAATAGTAGATAAAAACTGTGATAAGTAAAATAAGCAACTAATTGTTGATGGCTTATGTACAAACGACAACCTTGGTGAAATATATATAATATTGCAAGCATAGTTTTAATTTAAGATACTTCAAGATATAAAAACTTATCAAATATTGCCAGATCAAAGAAATTTATTCGTTTGAAATGTAAACAAGATTAATTCTGTTTACATTTAATCTTGTTTATTTTTATTCACAACAAACTTCTTTGTTATGAATAAAAATAAAATTTCTTGGCATTTGATATTGTCAAGAAATATTACTTTTATTAATCGTATTATTAATAATTTTGTGCATCAGATTTAACAAATGTGATATATTTTTATATTTCGAACTTACTAATGCAACCTACTGTAAATTATTTAATAATTTGGATCTAATTGTGGAACATAAATAATATTTAGTAAAAAAAGAAATATATTAAATCATATTTACGTAAAGGAAATGGGTTATCACAAACAGATGCCAAACTGGAGTTATTACTAAGAAATGCCTCTACTGAAAAAAATGATCGTTATTTATTCACATATTCAGATATATAATATTTTTCTTAAATATATCAGGACTAGTTTCAGCTTTATTATATGATATTTCCACTCGGGTTAATATATTTTCAAGCCAGTGCTATTTTCAACCATCATATTCTGCTTTATCAATCAGAAAGATTTTCATATACTGCTGAGGAGAATGATGATGGTCTTAACATTTACATATATTATCATTATCATTTATCTATTTCAAGAAAGTGACTAAATCAGGAATTCTCTATGCGATTTTACAATATAGGAATATATGAATTGGAATTAAGTATTAGAAATGCTGACAATGTCGAGATCTTTGTTAGTTTGATCTGTGTTGTATAAATTCGATTTAGAAGATAATAGCAATTTTAAAATAATTGTTTTATTATTAATGTACAAATAATATTTAAAATGAATATTTTTACTTAAGTCGAAATAATTATGAATAATTGAAAACTTAACAAAATAAATGAATGACTTATGATGATATGTTCCAATCATTAATTTAAACTTTAATTCTTTTATTTATAAAGACCACCTTTATAACCACTTTATAAAAAATATAAAATGGATATGGTCTTAAAACACCATAATCAATTTTATATTTCTTTACCATAAATTTTTTTATTTATAAAGGATTTGCATTATTTTCCTAAAAAACTACTGTATATTCCGTTTTACATTAATTTTATAAAAATATAAAATGGATATGGTCTTAAAACACTATAATCAATTTTATATTTCTTTACCATAAATTTTTTAATTTATAAAGGATTTGCATTATTTTCCTAAAAAACTACTGTATATTCCGTTTTACATTAGCAAACTCTAACTTACATTACTATAGTCTATTTTTATTTTTCAAGAGCACAACTCGTAATTTTGTTTACACAATTTAGTTGATTTCAATTGCCAATAAATTTTCTTTTATTTCATCAAATTCTTCTATTTTTCCAAATTAAAAATGGAAAAATATATTCTTGACTCGAATTTTCTTTTTCATACAATTGATTTCAAATATGCATAAATATTAAATCAGTTTAGTATTATTTGCTATTTTTATATCCGTATATTTCCATTCAAATAAGTTTTATCAGTATTTCATATTATTGTGAAATACTGAGAGAATATATTCATTAATCAAATTTACATGTTTTATCATATTATATCTGATATTATTTTTATTTTTCTCGTTATATATTTCTTTTTGTTTTAGATTTTTCTGATATAACTAACTATAAGATAAAAATAATTCGAAAAATCTGAAATTCCTATTTTGATTCTCCAATCGAAAATATTTAGGGATTTTATGAGAATTATTAGTTGCTATATGAACTACTCCATTCTAATTAATAATAAAATGTTATTTTTAAACAATTTCTGCTTGAGGATCTCAACACATCAACGATGATATATAAGTATCTCACAAATACTTAAATTATTCTAAGAATTGTTGCAAAATAAATAAATTTAGAGATAATGGAATAAAATTATGGTTTAAAAAATATATCAAATATGCTAGTTTAAAAATATTATATATAACTAGTTTCAGTTTAATATTTTTATCTATTTTTTCTATAGCAACAGTACCAAATTTTAATATACAAATTAAACTGTTTAATGAGCTAAGATATTTTAAGTTGTTAATTATTGATTAATAGGATAAAATTCATCATTACGAAAGAGACAAACTTGAAGCGATCATCAGAGATAAACATTGTAAATTCAGATTCACTTACATTGTCTAAATAGTTATAATATCCTTTTCTCAATTAATCTGAGAATAATTAGGATTAGTGATGGCGAAATTGGAAAGTGCCCAGTGATGTAATTTCAGTTGTGTCAGTGTGACATGCTGCTAATTTAACCAAGAACGGGAAGTCATAATCTGCAATGAAAGCATTATACAATAACAACTAAAATATATCAAGACTCATTAATAGTTTTCCGAACAAATGAGATGAATATTTAAATTATGAATTACACAAACATTTATTTATATATGCATAAATCTATAATTTATTTATTTATTCGTATAAGACAATGTTCTCTAGATTATTCGAAACATCTATTATAAAAGAAATGTTTATATGCACAGAGATATAAATGTTATTTATCCACTATTGTATTAATTTATATATCCTGAACCTAAGAATGGCTTCAATATTATTATTATTTTTAATAATAACTTTATTAACAATATTCTTATGTTAAAGGAAGAAATACAGAATCTAAAATATTAAATATACACTAAAAATAAAAAAGACTTACAAGGAATACAAACAAATATATACATATAATTATTATATTCACAATCATGGTGAATGATCAATAAAATCGAAAATAGCAGCAAAGAAATTTCTGAATTTATAAAAGTGGATTTAGATATATTATTTTTATATCACGAAAATTAGAATTATCAAATGAAGTAAAATCTAAATTCGGAAAAAGTTTTCCCTGAAATCATTAAAAGTGGAACGCTCAACCATGATATAAAATACAAAATGGTTTCTTATTTTTGATAAAAGTTTGCAGCAGAAAGGCCCAAAACGAAGAATTCTAAATTGCTGTTTAAGGTGTCAAAAGTTTAAACGAATTGCAGGAAAAGTAATAGCCAATTATTATAATAAAGTCTGAGGCTACTTAAAGGAATTGCATTTAAAGACAGGATTTGAATATGGTATGCCTACTGGGAAATTGTCTTGATTCAAAGACCGAGATAATATGGTTATGTATTATGATCATACAGCACTGATATTATTATTAGATTTGTACTTTTATCATTACTTTATTAATATTTATAGCATGGAAACTTTTAAGTCCATCGATATTGTTTATATTTAATCTTTATTTGCGAGTAAAATTATGCTGTATTATAGATTTTTTTATTTATTTATTTTAGTATAATATATAATTACAATATATTAAACTAACAATAAAATTAAAAAAAAAAAACAAATAGACTATAAGAGATGATAGAAAAAATTAAGAAACTCCAAAATGCTAATTTAATTTTTTATTTCTATCAAAATCTGTAAAACGTTTGAATATTTTAATAAAAATAAAAATATATATAACTATTAATTTATATTTGATTTATTTAAAAAATATCTCGAAATATTTTTAACGTTGATGATATTGGATACGGAATGATTTGTTATTGAAACTATAATTATTAGGATACAGAATAATAATTATTTTGTATCCTATACCAATGAAATTAACAGTAATAATTATTATTACTGGTAATTTCATTGCTGCTTCATATTTAGTATTTTGAAATAAATAAATAAAGATATGAACGAATTAAAATTTAATTTTTATTGACCATTCGGAGAATTAAACTCCATTCAGAACATGAAAAAAAGAATAAAAACAAAAATTCAAATTTTTAAAGGAACAAAATATAATTATATATATATATATAATGCATTAAATAAACAAAAAATTAATAAAATCTCATTTTTTCTATTAACTGTTCTCAAGCTGTAAGAAAGGAATCACAATATCGACTGTTGAATGAAGGCATTAATACGTAGATAATCTCGTATGGTCATTTTTAATGATGATATCTATTATCCTATCGATTTTAACATTTTCTTCATAGACAATAAAGCCTATGAAACAATAAAGCAGAGTGCTGTGTTATATCTGATATCTTGCTTATAAGAGGTAAGATAGCTTTCTTTAAGTTGACGTCTTATGATCCCGATGTAAGATATCGATGAATTATCACTAGAATTGATAATGGATATTCTATAAATTCCAAAATTTTCTAACAACATTCTAAATTCTTATCGTTACGAATAATGCTAAAAATAATGGTTTGATATTTTGAGTTTTAGGAATAATTACATCTTATATCTCTTGCAGTTTTTTCCCGTAGAAATTAATACATGTTAATCTTCATGATAGAATGATTTGAAATTTTGCCCTTGTTATTAAGTTCCCTATAAATAAAATATATATTTTAAACTCTATTGATGATACTAATTATCTTTTAATGATATATTCTTTTTGATGAAAAGTGTTAATAATATATTTGAGTTCTTCTAAATTTGAATTATGTGAGCATAAATGGTAAGCTCTTATTGCTAAAGCTCTTATAATATTATTTTTAAAAGATTCATAGTCTAAAGTTAATGAATGGATATGATTAGGAGTATAAGGTTTTCTATAAATACGTATGGCGTAATAGTCTGCTTCTTTATTAATATATACATTTAAGAAGTGGATGGTATCTTTATTTAGTTCATAGTTAGATGAATTGAAATATATTAACACTTTTTAGCAACATGGATATATTGCTTCTTCCAAGTTCTAAAGATGGAGTTTAACTCTCCGAAAGTGATCATTAAAATTTAAATTTTAGTTCCTCATAGCTTGATTTATTTATTTCACTTACTATGAATCCATATATTTTTATTTAATATTTTATATTGTATGATATAAATTCTAAGCTGGAATATCTTTAAACATATAGTTCTACATAACAAAAATTGAAAACATTTTTGCGAGTATTACATTTATAATCAAATATTTACTTAAAAAATAATTTTAAAGTTGTTCAAACCGATTATGCACGAATCACATTTCA
This sequence comes from Olivierus martensii, assembly GCA_000484575.1. Classification (NCBI taxonomy): domain Eukaryota; kingdom Metazoa; phylum Arthropoda; class Arachnida; order Scorpiones; family Buthidae; genus Olivierus; species Olivierus martensii. The sequence goes on from AYEL01084416.1 coordinate 18,566, forward strand.
TAAGTTTTGTTATATGATAATAAATCCCATACACTCTCTGTAATGTTAAGGATTTTTCTTAACTTCATAGCTAAAAATACATTTTTATTTCATATCATTAAATATTTTTACAATATTTCTAGCAAGAATTTATTATTATTTGTCTAGTCTTTTCTACGAGATAAAATTTTATCAAATTTTTTAATACCGAGAAGCATTAGAATTCAGGTTTTTCCATCTTATCATAGTTTTCCTATTTTCTTCTATAAATAAATAAATATGCTCTAAATATAATAAAAACTTTCTACTATCAAATTTAAATTTTTAAAGAAAAGTAATTTAATGATTGACTTCGTTAAGAGTATTGATATTATTTTAATTCTTATATATAAAATATTTATTTTAAAAATCATCAAAGAAAATAAAGAATGCATTGGGATTACCTAAGAAGTTAGTTACTTTGAAAATTCGTAGTTTCGATTCATTTCACTTTGAAAATTTTTAAGTTTTAAGACTCTATTTAGAAATTTCAAAGCTGCCGATTATTTTAATTAACGTAACTATTTATTTATTTACTTCAATTTTATAAGCAATTATTACTTTTAATGTATTTTACTTATTAAAATGTTAAATTTCAAAGATTTTTGAACTTGAAAACATTAATTTGTATTATTTGCAATAAAACTATTATCAAGGCACTATAAGTAGTTTTATTGCACCATTTTTCAGTTAATAACTTACTATTAACACTGGAAAATTAAGTACTTGCTTTCTATTAGTGTTTGCTTAAATTATATAGAGAAAATTTATATTAAAATGCAGGATTTTACATTAAAAAGTAGATCTATAAGGTAGCGACTGATAAAAAGTAGATCGATAGGGCAACATTTATAGGCATCCCTCGACTTTCGCACATTCGACTTTCGCACAATTCGCTATTTCGCACATTTTTAAAAATTCAACTTTTTAAATATTTTTGTCGATAAGAAAAAATTTTCTTCCATGAAGAACACTCTAAAATGCTGTAGCTCGCTCTACATTCTCGGACACACATACTTCCCACAATAACGGACTTCTCGGAATCGTATTCACTCTTGTGTTGTTCAGATCAAGAGGTCAAAACAGTTTGGGCCGATTGTTTAAACGCGTTCTAGACCTCGGCCACGGTCAGAACCACTGTTTTATAAAATTTTCATTGCATAAACGAAGCGTCTTAGTAGACATGACTCAGACGAAGTCTAGAAAACTGATTTTACTAGACCTCGGCCGCGGTCAGAACCACTGTTTTATAAAATTTGCATTGCATAAACGAAGCGTCTTAGTAGACATGACTCAGACGAAGTCTAGAAAACTGATTTCTAAAGTATCTTTCTAGATTAGTCACTAGCTAGGTTTAGAATTTAGGCCGCGTCTTCTTGTGCATGTGTTAAATTTTCTTAGGTTGTAGAATCCTCCCTATTTAATTTGAATTATTATTGAGTGAACTATAATTTAAAGAATATATTAAATGTTTTAAGTGCAGTTTAAAACATTCTTCATTTCTTTACTTCGAACTTCCGCCATATTACTGACGTCATCGATAGAGCTCGTGATACTGATTGGCTGAAAATTTTCAAACAACGGGAGCGCGTAGGAACTGTAGTAACAGCCAAGTTGGTTTTAGCATGATATAGAAATCTTTATCAAGAAAAGAAAAAAAGGGAGGTATTCAGCTAAATCTTGACAAGTTTATAAAGAAAACCCCTGAAAGCATTTAAACACGTCTCTTTAACTTCATTCTGTATATATATTGATAAATAAACACTTTAAAAAACAGTTTTTGGTGCACATTTTTTTACATCCCTCGACTTTCGAACATTCAACATTCGCACACACTTTCAGGAACCAATTATGTGCGAAAGTCGAGGGCCGCTTGTAATGCTAAAGTACTGTGTTAATTCTTTTAGAGCTGCACTCGAGATTACTTATTGAGAAGTAACATCGTAAACAATAATTGCTTATTATAGTAAAAATTTGCATTTTCGTATATATCAATTTTTAATTAAAAATGTTTGTCATTTTAAATTTTGAAATTAACTAAAATTATATACAGTATTGCATTTTTAACATTTGATTAATTTATGATTCGGCCTTTTCGTTTATAATAATTTGTCAGGAGAATAACTACAAATATAAAAAAGTTTTTAGTCTTTTTTATCTAGAATTATTGTTGTTAGGTACTTTCATTCCGAAATGCTGAAAAAGAGGTACAGTATTTTTGTAAAACTGAAAACAAATAAAAAATTTTAATCTTATAACTTTCGAACTAATATTATGTAGGTATATAATATGCATTGAAGAACAGCTTTCTGAAAAATACTTTAATGCTAATAAATTTGTTTTAAAAATGAAATCCTTTTTTATATATTTTAAGATATTTTTTAATCTACATTCTTATTGATTTCATTAGAATTTTTTTATTAGTTTTTTTGTGCAACAAATGTATTCGAAAATTTTAAGAGATTATAATAATCCTCATAAGTTTTTGTATAATACAATAAAAACACATATTTTTTCTTTTAATAATGCAAATAATTAGTATTTTCATATGTTTTTCTATAATAGAACTAAAAATGTGAAAGGAACATTTCTTTTACATTTAAAATAACATTTCTTTTTTGCGTTTTGAAAACATTTCTTCAGAGGAAAAAAAATTTTTAATTTTTTGAAGCTGATGAATATCTTTTTGTTTTATTCTCCTTTTGTTTTATAAATTATCTAAGATTTATATCAATAATATTACAAATTCCATTCAGAATCTGCCAAGTGATGATGATATATACCAGTCTTACAAATATAACTAAATTGAAAATACCTTTATTCGAATTCAAAAATGTCTTCACACAAAATATGGTTAAGGTGGAGTGGGGTAAGTGCACAGCGGTTTTTACAAAGTTGGACTTTAAACGAAGGTATTTCAACCTATCGTATAGATATTTGGCAACGTCGTTAATAATGGCATTCCACATCTAATACCGTTTAAATCATTTTTAAAAATTTTATATTTGCGACAAAATCTTACAAAATGTCAGTGATCACGCACTTAACCCGAAACAGGGTAAGAGTATACGTGCGAGTTAAAAAAAGTTTTGATGTTTATTTACGCACCCTAATTGGCACGAGCAGAATCAGGAACAAATCTACTATAAAATGC
>AYEL01084417.1:0-51958 GCA_000484575.1 Olivierus martensii
AGGCAAGCGACTTAACCACTACGCCGCCGTTTTGATTTAAAGACATCTAATTTTTTAGGTACATAAGTGGCGCGGTCCGGCTTCATGACATTTGCCCTTAATTTTTTTTAAAAACGAAGGCATACTGACCTAAACCCTTTTACACGAGTCACTTTTCGAAGGCCCCCAACCTGTATGTTAAAGCTGATCGAAATTGGCTTTAACATACAGGCAGGGGGATGGAGGTTGTGTCCTCCCCTTGTGAAATGTGAGGGATGGTATAGTGAAATATGACAAAATGTTTTTTATCGAATAAAAATGGTTTATATGAAAATTCTAATTGATATCTTTGCATTTATCAATCGTCATCTCGGACAACGTTCGCATGTCGTTCATTTCTTTTGAATAATCGCCCCTGCTGGTTTTCTGACGTAGCTGCGACCCATGTTATATGCTAGAAAAATAAGTTAATAAATAGATTAAAATATAAAACACTAAAAAATTAAATTGAACGCGTTGTGAGGCCAGAACAGCCTAATAGGCACTTACCCCATGGCGCTGTTAGGCACTTGCCCCAGGTAACAATATTTACGGGGCAAGAGCTTACCAGGGTTTTTCTCAAAAACTTTTAAAATTTCAAAAAATATTGTTTACGTAATGTAAACCTTAATCAATATTCTTCGTACTTACTAAAAAATATCTCCTAATATGAAGTTATCTTAAGAATTATTGCACTTTTAAAATGCTGTCAAAGTTTTGTTTGCTGTTCGGACGCGACGCGTTTGTAAAAGTCGACGTAAATACTGGATTCTCATCATACATTGTGAGTTATCTATATCGATAGGTCGATATTAACTTATAGTAGAATACTACAATATCAAATAACAAAATTTCGATTATGTTATAATAAAAAAATCCCGATAATGCACTTCCCCCAAGTACGCCCTTACCCCACTCCACCTTATATATTTATTCAATACATAGCTATGATTCGAATGAAATCGTTGATATAAATATATCAATAATATACTTCATGAAATAACAAGTTTCATTAAAATATCTTATTTACTATCAAACTTCACTATACTAAATTTATCAGATATTGAATTAATCTTTCTCTAGATATAAGTTAAGACAGAAGCATAAAATTTATTAGTTATACCCTAAGTTATGCCTACTCGATTTATGGCGCTTCAGACTTACGTACGTTTTGAATTGCCACCATTCCCTAAAGTTTCAATGTTCAATTTGGAGATATGGCTCTTAAGCAGCATATTTTTTGAAAAAAATGTTTTCTTTTTTAAAAATAAGGCCTGTAGTATTTCTTTTAGTTATAAATACTTCATTTATGCTAGTTATGCATGTACGTGACAATTGCAGTGCTCCGACTTATGGATATTTTAGAGATTATTATGCCATCATTCTGGAATCTAAGATGAATAGTTTCGAGATATTCCTGTATAGATATATTTCCAAAAAACATTTCCAATGTATGAAAAAAGCTAATTTCTTTCATTCCCTCCAAAAAATATTCATTAATAACATTTTCTGATTGTATTGAAAAATGAAAAATAATAAAAAATAGTGCACATAAAAAACTAGTGAAATCCAATGAAGCTTATTTTAGTGCAGCATAAAAAACTATTGAAATCCAATGAAGCTTATTTCATTTTATCTTTTACAATTCACATTCTCCTACACAGCTATTAGAAATTTTAAATTTCCCCTTTACAATTCACAATCTCCTACACAGCTATTAGAAATTTTAAATTTCCTTTCATGTGCATACCATTCTACACAGCTATTAGAAATTTTAAATTTCCTTTCATGTGCATACTAAATATGAAAGACAAATTAGCAAGCATATTTTCAAGGTATTCCATAATTGTCACTGTTCACACTTGACACTGCAAGTGGGTTGAAACAGGCATTTTTCGCTTACTTAGAATTAGGAGCCGGCACAATATATGCGACTCTCTCCTATTTTCATAATCACCTATTATCACATCTGTAGTTTTACGAAATGGTGTTATGGAATACCCTGAAAATCTGCTGTTAATTTGTCTTCATATTAGTATGCAAATGAAAGGAAATTTAAAATTTCTAATAGCTGTGTAGGAGAATGTGAATTATAAAATGAAATAAGCTTCATTGCTTTATAGTTTTTTTATGTGCACTATTTTTATTTTTTTTCATTTTTCAATACAATCAGAAAATGTTATTAATGAATATATTTGAGGGATGAAAGAAATTAGCTTTTTTCATACATTGGAAATATTTTTTTGGAGATTTCACTTCTTTTTTCTTTATTATTCCAATAAAAATATATTGTATACCTTCCTATTATTAATATGAGTGTCTTGTAACCATTCCCCATTTAAAATAATATTTTTATCCTCATGGAAGAAATTTTGGTTATTAGGATAATTTGCAAATACTATATGCGTTAGCAATTAAACTTTTATTTAAACTGTTATATTGTATAACTTTTATAGTATAATGTATGAAATTATTCACCATTAATTTGATGAACATTTGATCTTGTGAAGTGATGTATAACCAAATAAAGCTTTTTTCCGATATTTGCAAATAATCTTAAGTACTCATAATTTTTGATTTAGTAACTGTTGCCGTTTGCTGATAATTACGACAATTATTAGAAAGTTATTTTATTTTACATAAATATACATATAACAAAAAGAAATGCTTTTTATTTTTAAAATAACTATGAAAAGCAATAATATATGAATAAAATAAAGCTGATGCAAATATCAAGATAATGAAACTCAAGTTAGGCAGTTGGCAACTTATCTTTTACTTAAGTACACTGACTCGTACTGATTCGTAATCTTACAAAGGTGATCTTTCAAATCCGTACAAGAAAATAATGATTACTCTTTTATTACGCAAATAAGCGCGTATGTTTTACACTCTCGTGAAAGATAAGAAAAATGTTATTTTGAATAATATGAAAGTTTAATTTTAAACTTCAAGTTTACCGTAAAAAAACAATATAGGTGGTGCGGAACTATCATCATTCCTGTATAGAGACACGCTGTGATGGTACGGAACTATCATCATTCCTGTATAGAGACACGCTGTCATTTCTCTCGTTGAAATTAGCGAGAGACCCGACCGGGTCTCTTGATAAAAATTATTATTATTATTATTGAATGCAATTCAGAAGATAAAATTTTATCAAAATTTAAGATTCATTGTAAATTTAAAGAATTATCTATAAAAATATACAGTATTTAAAAGATAGATAAAATATTATTTCAATCATGCAAACCATGCATTTTTAGAGATTATTTTCGTTGTAATAATGTATTTTACTATTTATCATAACTATAATATGATGAAATATCAATCGCATATTTTAAAATAATTAATTTTATATGAATAAATTCATCATTAAATGATGGAAGAAATTTTGGTTATTAGGATAATTTGCAAATACTATATGCGTTAGCAATTAAACTTTTATTTAAACTGTTATATTATATAACTTTTATAGTATAATGTATGAAATTATTCACCATTAATTTAATGAACATTTGATCTTGTGAAGTGATGCATAACCAAATAAAGCTTTTTTCCGATATTTGCAAATAATCTTAAGTACTCATAATTTTTCAGTTCATAAAAGATTAATTTATTTAAAGTTATATTGAATATTCCAGTTTAATTTTATATTAAATATTTCCGTAGTTCAAAAATTTGTTTCAAAAATTTTGCAAAAATGGGAATTGGAAATAGAAATATCTCATTCATCCATTGAAATCAAAATTTAGTCATTAAATTCTATTTCAATATTAAATTAAATTTTTACGGTTTATTAAAATGAAATTTAATTATGAATATTTAATGTAATAAATAGAAAATTTCACAAGATTTTTCGAAAATTTTCAAAACTAGTGCAATTGAAACTTCATTAAAACTTTAAATACTTACATATTTGTACATATAATTGATATCATTAGTACAAATTATATATTTTATTAATTATAAATTTATTAATCAGTAGGATTTAAATTAAATCCATATTTTTAACATTTAAATATTAAAAATGAAATTAAAAAATGAAAATATTTTTGCAATTAAAAATTTTAATTTATTATAAAAATATTTAAAATTATTTTTTATTATATTTTTGAAAATATTTTTGCTGAAATAATAGAGGAAAATATAATTTTTATTTTATTTACTAATTATTATTATTATGAATAGGATCGACTGATATTTGTGTACGAATCATTACTTTTTATATTTCATGGATTTGAATTACTTTTGGATGAAGAAATATTTAAAATCAAATAGAGATCAATTAAAATGTTGAAAAATATTAAAATATTTTTAAAAATTAGAAAAACCTTAAAAAACAAACTTCTAGAATTTCTGAAATTGATATCTTTAGAGACCAAAAGTTCAATGTTGATATCAAATTATTTCAAAAATAATGACGAAAACAACTGAATATATTAAATAATGTCATTATTAGATTGAAAATCATTAAAATTCTTAAAGAAATTTGATGCATAATAAGAAAGTATTTATATATAAAAATTTCCTTTATTTATCTTAAAGTTTTGAAAATTTTTTTATGGAACAATACAGTAGTTTCTTGAAATATATTGCTTAGTTATAATGCTTATAATAAATCATTATTATTTATATCTGTAATTTCAACATGAGTTACAGATATGTAACCTGATACACAAGATCATCCAAGTGCTCTTCTAAGGAGAAAAAGCTCAATAATAATTATGCTGAAAAAGTTATTTTTACTAACTGTTTAATTATAGATTCGCATCGTTCATAAAATATGACATTGGCATTTCAAAGTTTGACATTTAAAATTGTTAACAATCAATGTTAATCTGTTCGCTGAAGTCAAAACTATTGCATTATTGCTGATTATTAATTACAATAGATAAATTCGTAATACTGGAACTTATTGCAATGTGGGAGAGAAATTACCATTCGTCATTATCGTAAATCATAAAGATTATGTTCTTTCTCTGATAGGTAAGAAGGGTTTTATGTCTCATTTAAAAAATAAGGGTTTTCAATCACTTCTTTATTTATGTTGAAACTTTATTTGTTCATTAAAAATCTGTACCTGAAATTTCAAAGCATTTTCAAGTTATATTCAAAGTGATTAATTTTCTTTTTTTAAAATCACTTAACAAATGTTTACTAAAAGTTTCTTAAAAGACTTGTCTTGCATTCAGAACTGATTCTTTAAGATGTTATATGCTAGTTAAATAGCAGTAAAATATTCTTTTGAGTATAGGAACTTTTTAAAGAAACTAAAGATTTCTTTTTCTAACAGTTATTCGGCTTTATTCCCCAGCTATTTGAATATGATTTCAAAATTTCACTAGTTGTTGATATTAATTTTTTTTTTCAAATAACTCAATAAGATGAGAGTAAACTTTCAAGATCAAAAAATACAGTCAATAATTTTGGAAATCAATATTTGATTTTCGAAAACAGCCAGAAAAATTCTTATAAATAAATCAGGAAAAAATTTTTTTGTTTTTCGGAAATCCAATGTATTTTAGAGAGTTTTGTTCTACTATAAAATTCCTAAATTATGATTCTTGCACTTAAAATCATACTAAAAAATTGAGCTTTTCGAAAACAGCCAGAAAAATTCTTATAAATAAATCAGGAAAAATTTTTTTTGTTTTTCGGAAATCCAATGTATTTTAGAGAGTTTCGTTCTACTATAAAATTCCTAAATTATGATTCTTGCACTTAAAATCATACTAAAAAATTGAATAAGCAATTCAAATTTTTTGGAAGAATACGATTCAAAATTTTTTTGTAGTAAATCAGCTCAAATTTATTTTTGTACTTGTATAATTATGCAGATTATTCTAAACGTTATTACACAATTTAATATACGGCTGAATCTGAATTAATTGATACAAATTCCTGAAATTTCAAATATATCCAGTTTCTCGAATTATTTTATTCAGTCTATAGAAAAAATATGATATCAGATATTTATTTGAAAACGAAAATACCTCTAGTTTTGGGGAATCAAAGAATAAAGATATTTCTTATTCTATGGCAAATTTCTCTGGAATATTAATTAATAGTTGGAGTCATTAATAAATATTTGTGTAATTATCTTTTTACTAATGAATGTCATTAAAAATAACATGCAAACAAAAACTAATTGAAGATCACTTGGAAAATTACATAAGAATCTCAACATTTTGAACATTAGTGAAATTCCCAACAATATTCAAGCACAAGGTTAGCATAAGGACTACAGAAATGATATACTCTTATATTTTATTTCAAATTGATAGGCTTTCTAATTTAATAAAATATATATTATACTGCATTGTATCACCATTTTCTTTTTAAGTTGCTGTTTTGGCTATATTTTTGTTTTTCAGTTTTTCATTTGTCATAAATTAATGGCAAAGGTATTATGATATGAGCTTTTAAATTTGTTTTCTATATTTAATTACTTGAATGCATTCTTATATTTCTCTTTGTGTTTTTTCCTGCATACAGTTATTTTATTATTCAAAATAGTCATATTATATTTTTAAGGAATGAAAACAATATTACATTTGGCCAAAATTTTATTTTTTCATTATTTTCCTAACAGCAATTTTATTAACATACTAGCGAACTATTAATAATTTTTGATATTAGACTTTCCAAAAGATTAAATGGATTTTATATTTCTTATTCATACACAATTTATTTTAAAATTAAAAAACTACATATCTACATATAAAGAGATTATTTTTTAAATCTTATTTGATTTACTCTATAGAGTAAAATAAATATAGTAAATTTTTTAAGGCTTTTATGATTTGGGAATTTTTTTTTATATGCATGAAGAGTGAGTGAAAATTTTAAGAGCCTTAATTTTAAATAAGTGGGTGATCGGTTAACGAACAGTTCGGATAACGAACAAATCGGATTACGAACACTTTCGCGAAAGATTTTTATGTTCGGATAACGAAAACTTCACAGAACAAACTGTGGGACCCGCGGACTGACGGAATGACAGGTGGCCAGATGGCCGCATGGTAAAGCTGTGGCTTATCATCCTGGAGGATCCGGGTGCCACTCCTCCAATTTTTCAGGAGGGGTCTGGGCCTGGTTCGTTGAACCTCATCCTTCAACCATCCTGTTGACTCCATCATGGTGTTGGCCATCCTGATTTCTATAAGTGGCCGCCGCCAGATAAAAATACCTCATGAGAATATGGCGGCTTAACTAACCTAACGGAATGACAGGCTAGGTATGGCGGCTTAACTAACCTAACGGAATGACAGGCTAGGCCTTGCGCGTTCGTGGACTTATGAGTAAGGATGGGGGAACAGTAGTTTTACCCGATTAAAATGAACTCGGAGACAACTTAAAACAAATCAAAGATTTATTAAAGAAGGTAAAAGAGAGATTTTACAATATTTTGGTGTTAGAATGGCACCCATACCAGGTTCAGGTCAATTAGCTTGGGGATCTCTACAACTACAATGCTATTAAGAACGACAGCCCTGAAGAAGAGAGAAAACCAATCGAAATTGGACAGATTTTTTATCGGAAAATAAAAATAATAGATGAAAATGCAAGACTATGTATGTATATATTATTGTTATTACATATAAATAAGCGTAGTAAGAAATTATATAATTTTTTATTTATGTTTTTTTTTGAGTCTCCGGAATGAATTAATGAAATTTCTACAAAAACCTATGGTAAATCGATGATCGGTTAACGAACATTGTCGTGGAACGGATTATGTTCGTTAATGCAGGGCACCTGCCCAGCACCCCGAAAAAATTTTTCGGGAAATGCCGCCCCCGGGTCTTCCTGCGTGGTACACCAACGCGTTACCCTCGGGCATCCGGCCGCCTACACCTAGGCGATTGCCTAAGTTCACCTAATTATAGAACCAGACTTATTTTCTATGAAATTTAATGCTGATATTCCATTATTGAAGAAACGTTGACGCAAAAACATTTAAACCAACAGTATCAACTATTTTTTTTTTTTCAAGCAGAAGACGGCATACGATATCGGTCTCGGCATTCCTGCTGAACCGCTCTTCCGATCTTATTTAAAATTGATTTTATATTATTAGATATCTTATACAGGTTTTATATATTTTTAAATGATAAAATATGTATTAAATATTTTAAACAGGATGATCATATAATTATTTTGAATAATACGAGTCAAATAAATCAATCAGAAATTAAAACAACGTTTACAATTACAGTATTATCTAATTCTCTAAAAGTTTTCATCCTATGTATGAGTTAACATTATTTAAAAATAGCAATATTCAATGTATTAAAATATACTAATATTATAAAATTCAATAATTTTTACTGAAATAAAATGATTATACAATAATGAATATCGAAATCAAGATCAGTTATATAATATTTTTGAAATATCTAATTTTTTCGAATAGTTAGAAATAAAAATAACAATAACTTTTTCCAAAAATTCACCGTAAAGATAATAGTGTGGAGAATAACCATGAATACTTATAAAATATTTCAAATAGTGTACGTATTTTGTATTTTATGTAGGCTTTATATATCTATCTCATATAATCTAAAGCATAATCTAATAGTATATTTTATATATAATGCAGTTGCTTGTATTTACAGTATTATAAGAATACTTTATATAAGACATTAGTGAAATAAATTCTTGCATCACCCAATAAGTTTGTTCAGAATTTAGAAATACACGCGAATTATTGCGTCAGAACTGTAAAATAGGTAAATACTTGATAAAATACTAGACAAAACTAGATAAATTATTATAATAATAATTTATCTAGTTACCTAGTTTTGCCTAACATTAAGTTATTTGAGTACTTTCAAATTGCTACCATATTGTTTGAAGCAGCAGGTCATTTGACTCATAACTGTGCATATCCAATGGTGATGTTTTAAGTGATGCATTAAATATTTTTATGTTATTTGCATTGTCATTATTGTTGAACATCGCCAGTGCTACGATATTTTCACATACGACGGCTAGTAGCTGAATATGCTACTTATGGAATAGTGATGCAATAATTTTTTCAATACTGTAGTATTTTTTTCAATATCAAAAAATAAAGTAATTTTAATTTATAAGTTGTAAATAATAAAAATAAAAGTTCTCATTGTTTGACTAAAAATTATCAAAATTTATATGAATGTACCGGTTTTACATAATCGATTTAATGATTAAAAATTAAAGAAGTAGTTATAGCAATCACATAGATTATCAAGATAGTTTATATATAATTTCTATCAAAGTTTTCTATCAAAAATCTAATAGTTTTCCAAGGAACTATTTTATCATATAGATGTTACTTTATGTTCTTCTGAAAACTTTGATGACAGAACTATTTCAAATAGATGGAAATTGTATTTCTAATGGTAATAGAAATAAAAATACAAAAGACAAACGTCAAATATGCTTATATGTAGTTCTCTGTAATATTAAATATCTGATTTAAAAGTATTTTGAAATTTTAAAGGTTATTTCTGATATTTGAATTTTTACTTTAAATAAAAATTTATATACACACAATAAAATAATTATGATGCATAAATTTTATTTAATGCATGAATGTAACCTGACATTTTAATCCTATAATTTATCATATACAATATTTCTTAAAATTTCTGATTAACAGATTATTGGTATGTTAAATATTTGAAACAAGTATTAATAATCACGAAAATTATCAAATTGTTTTATGTAGAAATTTTAATTCTAATATAAAATAATCAGAATTAATTAATATGATTTCATAAGTATGGTATATAGAAAAGATAAAATTTATTATAATAATCTAGATCGAATTATTTCTATTCCTATGGTGAAAATCACCATCCCAATTTTATTTTTACTTCAATATTCGAATATTTAGAATTTTCTGCCTAATCATGAACTGCTAAAAATTTTATATTATTGAAAAAAACATAATAATATAAACTAAACGATAACTTGTATTAAATTATTTGTAATTGTAGTATCGAAAATTGCCAAAAATGTCTACTGTATGTACTGCTCTACATTATTCATAGTCTAATTTATATTCTTCACGACTTTTGAAAATTATTTGACAATTTATGAAGTTATTTCAACGAAAAATTCAATTATTTAACGTATTTAAAAGAAAAATCCTTATATAAAATATAATAAATAACTATATAGTTTACAAATCTTAAAAGAAATTATAAAATGATAAACTATCATTTTTACATTGAAAAATAATGATTGAAATTATAAAACGATTAACTAACATTAATCATTAGTTTTAAATCATTTAAAAATTTTTAAATGCTTAAGAAGTTTAAAATAATGACAGCTGATCATTTTATATTTATATAATAAAATTTAAACACATATCCAGTAGCGCCGAGAGAAATCCCGGGCCCCGATACGAACCAAGTTTTGGGCCCTATATATATATAGGGGCCCAAAACTTGGTTATATATATATAAGAGATTATTCACATTTTTATTCACGTTTTAAATTCTGTTTAAAAGGTGAACTATATGCAATTTGAGAAAATTGAGGTTCGACGAATTTTATTTTTTAATTATATTTTGAAAGAAAATCTTTAAACTATCGATTTTTCCGAAGAATAACGTCATAGGCTCATGGAACTAACTTTGGGAAACGTCTGCAACTTTTTTTAAAAGTTTTCTTTTCACATCGGTTATAACGAAAAACTTTTCTGGTCTCAATCGTTTTGTTATAAACGTATTCCACTATACAGTAAGACCCCGCTTAATGCTGCTCCGTTTAACGCTGTTTCGATATAACGCAATTTTTTCGAATTCTATATTTTTATCGAGTCACTTTGGCCCGGTTTTTCAAACCGTTATTCTTGCATAAATCCGAAATCGCAGGAATTTGTTACAGAGATACGTTTTCTTTTCACATCGGTTATAACGAAAAACTTTTCTGGTCTCAATCGTTTTGTTATAAACGTATTCCACTATACAGTAAGACCCCGCTTAATGCTGCTCCGTTTAACGCTGTTTCGATATAACGCGATTTTTTCGAATTCTATATTTTTAACGAGTCACTTTGGCCTGGTTTTTCAAACCGTTATTCTTGCATAAATCCGAAATCGCAGGAATTTGTTACATAGATACTCCTATTCCGTTTCACAATGCGTTTGATTGATATAAGTTCAGTGCAGTGCACTGCTTGATCATAAAGACTGTACTGTAATCATAAATATGAAGTCAGAGTTCATATTTATGATTGGTCATGAATGTTATTTTACAGTAATAAAAGTAATTAATCCATTAATTACTAATTTTCCCATTTTAGTTTTGACCTGAATGCTTTCACTTTAAACTATAGTTTCTTGAAGTTAGAACAGTTTTTCTTTCATCAATATTTTTCGTTGTTTATAGTTTACTGAGGGGTTCCCAAAGTGCTGCCCGTGGTCCAAATGCTTCCCGCATGTCAGATCATCTGCGATCTTGAATTCACAGAGATAATTTTCATATTTACAAAAAATAAATAAATTTTATTATATTATAATTAAAAATTGTTCAGTTAAAAAAATACATATATAAGTGCTTCCAAATATGTTTTCAGGTTAAAAAAATACATGTATAAGTGCTTCCAAATATGTTTTCATTATTTTAACATACATATATAAGTGCTTCCAAATATGTTTTCATTTATTTGGAAGCACTATATTGAGAAAAAACTTTCTCAATCACGAATATTAATAAGTCCAAATGGAGATCAAAATTAACTGATGAACTTTTACAAGCGGTGTTAAGGATACATTCAACCGACTTAGAACCAAGGCTCAATGATGTATCATTAAAAAAAAAAACTACACAGGTCACACACTTTAGATTGATGAATTTGTTATTATTTTCTTTTTTATTTGAAATTATTTGGTTATTTTTTTTAATTATTTTTGAAATGTGTTATTTTAAACAGTTTGTAATAAAAAAATGCTATTTTAGATATATTTCTATTTTTCATGTAAATCATTAACAAAATGGAATTGCCATTCAACTTTTAATCATGTCTCAGTATAGACAGTCCTCGAGTTACAAATTTAATTCATAATCAAGTTTTGTTCATAACTCATGTTGTACATAACTGAAATACTATTGTTATGTGGCCCTCAAAAGTACTGAAATAACTTCATATATTGTATTTTATTATATATTTCATAACTGCACCTATTACAAATTTCTTATTTCACAGATTCGAATTAAAAATTCTGATTATAAAATGAGGATTATTCTTATCTCTCCAATAAACAAGTCTTTCTTGTAATAACTTACCAAATCACATTTCTTTGAAATGTCATCAATATGATTTATAATTTTTATATAGTTTTTTTTATGTAGCATTATTAGATTTATAATTGACATTCCTGTAAATATACTAAGTTCCAAACTGAAATATTATTAATTAGTAATTGATTAACTATTACTGAATTCAAACTAAATTGATAAGTTTTTTTAAGTACAGCAGTAGCTAAGAGGTTTTATGAATACGAACTTGATACTGATTGGGAGCAAGCAAAAATTTTAAGAACAGGTGTTGAACATAAACATGCCTACCTACAAGAATCCCGTTATAGCAGAAAGAGGAACGCACGAGAATGTTATTAATGAGCAACCCAGTATGTCATTCTCTGGTGCATGGAGTTACGGAATTATACATAAATTATGAACATTTAAAGTTGTTGTGTTATATTATTTTGTTAACAAGTTCACATTTGTATATAATATTTATAGCTTACTAATATTTTGTTTTCAATCTGATACTATGTTAAAAATTTTTAAATTCCTTTTGCGTAGGTAGTGACATAATGACTAGAATGATGAATGCAAATATTTTCGAATTTAAAGTTTTAAATGTTTGGAAGCTGAAGAGGATCTGTAGTAGATCAAAATCATTTCTTTTCTTAAAATAAATATGTTACTGCTTATAGTGCTTGAGTGTAATGTTTCTAGTGTAGAAAGCAGAGTTAGAATCAAGTAACATGATAAGTTTTGCTACTGGAAAAATGATATTTTCTAAAACTGATATTTCTCTATATTTCTCTGAAAATGTAAGATATTTCTCTAGTTATTTTATCACTGAGAAATGAAAAATTTAATGTTTGTAGTGAACAGATTTGAACCATAGCTAATTTTATAATGTTAGATTTATTTGAAGTTTTTAAAATAAATAAAATGTCAATTCGAGTTTATAATTGTTGGACTTTGCTGTATACAGTAAGACCCACTTAATGCTGCTCCATTTAACACTGTTTCAATATAACGTAGTTTTTTTTAATTCTATATTTTTTATTGATATACTTTGGCACGGTTTTTCAAACTGTTATATTCACATAAATTTGAAATCACACTAATTTATTGCTTTGATATTCCTATACTGTCTCGCAATGCGTTTGATATCAGTTCAGTGCAGTACATATGAAAGTCTGCTGCGGTCACAGGTTCACATTTATGATCGTTCATCAACATTATTTTACAGTTAAAGTTTAGCCGCTATTACGGAAATTATGGATCAGTTTATGTAAAATGATCCAAATTTTAATAGATATTCAAAGGCAAGACTAATGTCATGGGTGCCATGTCTTGCTACCAACAGTTGCTCGCTGAACGAAAGAGGAAAAAGTAAACGATTTTTCGTTAGATGATTCGTAACAAAAAACAAAAAGCATCAAATGAGGAAAAACCTTCCTCGTCAAAACAAATCATTTACTTGAATATTTTTGATTTTCATGAATAATTTATGAATACAAATACAAATAGATATTAGGAATAAAAAATTGTCTATAATTAATGTAATACAATAGTAATAATATATGTTACAAAATAGATATTAGCAATAAAAAATGTCAATAATTAATGTAATACAATAGTAATAATACATGTTACAAAATAAAATTAAAAAGAAATGCTTGTATTATTACATTCATTCTCTTTTTTCACCTACCCTCATTATTTACGTGTTAAAATAACCTCGTTTAAGGCTGTTTCATTTAGCGCTTTGTTTCTTTGCACATATTTTTTATTCACTCTCCTGTTTCACCTATTCTCATTATTTACATATTAAGATGACCTTGTTTAAATCTGTTTCATTTAGCACTTTATTTTCTTGGAACGTATCCCCTGCATTAAATGGGGTCTTACTGTATAAGTATCTAATACAATTATTAATATATATATATATATATATGAATAAAATATTTTTATATATCTCACTTTGCTATTCTATATCTAGTCATTGATTTTACATTTTCTAATTTTAAGAATTTTTTCATGAATACAAATAGATATCAGGAATAAAAAATTGTCTATAATTAATGTAATACAATAGTAATAATATATGTTACAAAATAAAATAAAAAAATGCTATGTATATATTTTTCATTCATTCTCTTTTTTCACCTACCCTCATTATTTACGTGTTAAAATAACCTCGTTTAAGGCTGTTTCATTTAGCGCTTTGTTTCCTTGGAACGTATTCCTCACGTTAAACGGGGTCTTACTGTATATATCCCATTCCTCTAAAAAATTTGTTGTGTGTCCTGTTTGTCTGTCAATTCCTTCTTTGCTTAAATGAAATGCTTATGTCTAATTATCATAAATAATTCTTACTTTAGCTGTTTAAAATACAAAGATTTTTCTTTACCTTATTTTTTATAATACAATTTTAATTCTATATATCTTGTAATGCGCAGTTACTTAATTTAAAAAGTAGAAAAAATTCTTATTGTTAGGAAGCGGCCGGGGCCCCTCAATCTTCTACAGGCCCGGGGAATTTGTCTCCTCTTCCCCCCGTCTCGGCGCCACTGCATATATCACATACTTACGATAAAAATAAATATAATTGTTACATTAAAAAAGATTTTTTCATAAACTTAATGTGGAATAAATTTCAAATGTCAAAATAAAAAATAATACATTTAATCCATAAATTTATATAACTGGAAATATTAATATACAGTAAGACCCCGTTTAACGCGGGGGATACGTTCCAAAAAACCAAGCGTTAAACGAGATCATCATAACAGGTAAATAATGGGAATAGGTGAAACGGAACAGTGAATAAAATATATTCGTATCTTTTTTTATTTTGTAACATGTGTTATTACTATTGTATTACATTAATTATAGACATTTTCATTGCTAATATCGATTTGTATTCATAAATCATTCATGAAAATCAAAAATATTCAAGTAAATAATTTGTTTGTGATGAGGAAGGTTCTTCCTCATTTGATACTTTTTGTTTTTTCGTTAAGAATCATCTAACGAAAAATCGTTTGCCTTTTGCTCTTTCGTTCAGCAAGCAACTTTCGATAGCAAGGCATTGCATCTATGACACTTCATCTTGCCTTTGAACATCTATCAGAATTTTGATCATTTTTATAAACCGATCCATAATTTGCGTAACAATGGCTAAACTTTAACTGCAAAAAATCATAAATTTGAACTGTGATCTCAGCAGACATTCGTATGTACTGCACTGAACTGATATCAAACGCATTGCGAGACGGCATAGGAGTATCAAAGCAATAAATTAGTGTGATTTCCGATTTATATGAGTATAACGATTTGAAAAACCGCGCCAAAGTGAATCAGTAAAAATTATAGAATTCGAAAAAACCGCTTTATACTGAAACAACGTTAAACAGAGCAGCGTTAAGCGAGGTCTTGCTGTAGTAGTCCAGGGATGTTCAACCCGTCGATAGCGGAGCGATTTTTGGTCGATCTCTTTGTTTATTCCTTTCAAGTTGATTCCTTCTTTCAAATTTAATTAAAACTGAAAACATAATAATTTATTTATCATTATTTTTGTTTATTTTTTAATTCTCTTTAAGTGTATTGCTACTGTTTATTTATTTTTCGTTAAAATTGTCAAATCAGTAATTTTCTTATCACTTGGAAGTATACACCTGAAAAGTTTCCAATATTAATTGATATTGCGCAAAAAATTCTATCGTATTTCGGATCGACATGCTTGTCAAAATCCGCTTTTTCAAATATGAACGTCATAAAAAAATCAAGAAACAAAATTACAAATGATCATTTGGATGATTGTCTGCAGATTACCACTTCTTCATATCAACCTGACGATGAAAATATTGCGAGCTCTAAACAATGCTAAAATTTACATTAACTTTTTTTTAATCAACTAGCATTCTCTTAACTTATGAGTTTGTAAACAATCTGTTGTTTTTTTTTTAATTTTGGTTTTCAAAATAGAGAAACAAATATTTTATTTCAATATATTTGTTTTTATTTGTCGTATTAAAAAAGTGATGTATAAATTTTTAAATGCACAAATGAAAGTTCTTAGGGCTGGGAGAATGGGTCCTCCGAAGTGAATGAGCGCATTTAACTGAATAGTTGTGCGTAATCAAATATCAATTTGGGAGAACATTATCTAGCTATATAAGAGAATAGATCGCCGAATAACATAGTATAGAAAAGTAGCTCGCATTGTAAAAAAGGTTGAACACCTCTATAGTAGTCTATCTTAAAATTTATTCAAATTTTTGTAACAACGCTATCTGATTTATTCCATATATTTAAAATTTAATTTACTTTTTCTCG
This sequence comes from Olivierus martensii, assembly GCA_000484575.1. Taxonomy (NCBI): domain Eukaryota; kingdom Metazoa; phylum Arthropoda; class Arachnida; order Scorpiones; family Buthidae; genus Olivierus; species Olivierus martensii. The sequence continues at coordinate 16,599 of AYEL01084417.1, forward strand.
CTTTATTAATCACATCTTATTTCTCTTTGAAAAAAAATTTATTAAAAAATTTGATTCCTATTTCAATAGCTTTGTTTTGATATTGTATCCGTGTTAAATTCTGATAGAAATTTAAATTATTGGAAGTTTTATCGAGCTCTCCTAGATTATTTTTGATTGTTTTTTTTTTAAATTTTTATAATTATATTAAATTGTATTCCTTTAGTATAAATTTTAAAAATAAATTTCAATTCAAACTAATATGCACTTTAACGAAGGGAAATTATATCAATAATGTAATTATTAACTAACATCTACAAAGAAAGTATGATGCTAATGATAAAACAATAAATTTATTGTTACTAACGTAATTTTATTTTTTAAATTAAATATGTATTATGCACTTACAGGAAATAATCTCTAGAATTTTATTCTGTTAAAGAATTAGATTTTACTCTTCTTAAAAGTATTATTAATTTTAAATGGTATTTTTTCATGATAAATCATCAGAGGAACCTTAAAGGCATTACAGAATTACGTTAAACATTTTAATATATTTAACTTAATCATGTATGACGATATCAATGCTACTGTTTAACTTATTCGTTTTAAATAAATAATATAGTCTTCTTTTGTATATAATCTTATGCTCAGAAACATGTGGATATAGTATATTCAAGTCTCTTGACCTCTAGATATTCATGTTTGGTCATATTCGTTTTCCCAGCTTTCTAGTGTATTCAAGTCTCTTGACCTCTAGATATTCATGTTTGGTCATATTCGTTTTTCCAGCTTTCCTGATCATTTTCAAATTGTTGACAAATCTACCCATCAACTTTCTAACATATACTTCATTTCTTGTTTTGTCTAATTTCTATTTCCGTGTTAGTGGATGTTCATCCTATATCGCAGTAACCAATAAAAATAGAGAATATTTTATTCTTCTTATACAGAATAGACCTTCATATAATGCAGGGTATACGTTCTACGATATAAGCTCCGCGTTATACAGACTCGTAGGGATATATTACTCTTTATAAATAATAATAAAGATATGTTATAACAAAACATTATTTAAATTTCATTTTAAAACTAAAAATGAATAATTAGAATTAAGTTGATATTTAATTATTGTCACCATCTGAAATTAAGTTCAAAAGGTATCATTTTTCTAATGTTAGTTGCGTGTCTTCATCTCTTGACGTTTTCGTTCCATTATTTTTATTACTTAAATAATATCATAAATTATTTTTACAGTCATATTAACCTATCAATGGTTGCAACAATGTTTTTCCCGTTTTTATGAGAGTATCTTATTACACGGGAATTGCTGTATTTTACTAGAAAAACAATTGTTATTAATTGATTTAAATTAATCATTTGCTATTAATTATTTGTTTTTTTATATCGTTTTTATCTTGATTTAAATCAAGATAAAATCGATATAAAAAACAATTAATTATCTGTTGTAAATGTAAATAAGCAATTAAAGAGATTTTGATTTACGTATAAGTAAGCATTTTATTGAAAATGTAATAATGTTCTCTTTTACATTAATATATTTTTATAGCATTCTGTATATATATATGTATGATTATACTTTATAGAAATGTACTTTTTTTAGAATTTTTCAGTGTCTCTTGTTATCTTTTTTATATAAAACTTTTAAATAAAGAACCGTAAAGAACTGATTTGATGAGTTTTTGCAGATTCGTCTAAATTATCACAACTAAATGTGAATATTGCTTCATTCTGTTGAAATTTAGCAACAAGTTCTTGATATTTAAAGATTAACACGGATGATGATTTTTCAAGAGATTGCATTTTCACTTTAATGTTCACATTTTCTCCTTCCTTTATAAAAATAGGATAAGGAAAAATCAAAAATGGTTCTTTATATTTACTTAAGTTGATTTCAGTCGAACATTCTTCAGTTCTAATAGAATTTAAAAATTTAATTTGAAAATTTGTTTTTAAATTTGACTTTTGTTCATATTCATCGTGTTGATGCAAAGGTAGAGTTACTCCAAGTAAAAATATATCACTTTTTAATATTTGAAATTTTATATTAAAAACATCATTTACTCTAACCATTCTTAATGGATCTTTTTTTTTAATCAGAAAAGGCTGACAGGTGAAATAATTAAAAAAATTTCTCGTGCTCATTTTGCAGTTTAAATATTTGGGTAAACTCACTGAAGCTTTAGGCAGAAGTAGTTTCAAAAGTATGGGAAAGGCCTCATTTATATCAAATAAATTGGTATCATTTATTATCTTTGCATATTCGAGAGGAAACATGGCTAAAAATCGGATATGAGAAAGAAAGGGTTCGATAGTGCTTCGAAAATGACTTTTTATATCTATGTTTCGTCGAATACATTCATTTTTACTCCAATTTACAATAGCATTAAATAGATTATATTCAGAATCTAATGCCATATTAGATCTTTTTGCAATCATTTTCACAGTGGTCCAATCAGAATTTAAAAATCCATGTGACATCAAAACTTTTTCAGCATTCTTACTTATTATAATCAAACATTTATATAATACTTCTGACATTTCTTTTTTATCAATTAATTCATAAATTTGGCAAACTGATTCGATTGTTACTCTATCACTGATGTAATCTTTGCACTGCTTTTCCATAAAATGTAAATTATATGTTTTAGCTGCACGATATGCATCAATAGCTTGCTGGATGTTTGTCAAATTCATATTATCAGTATATAAAAATCTATAAAAGATCTATTATTAATGGCCTATAATAATCTATAATTTTCTATTTTGTAAAAATATATTATTGTATTTACTTATGAATATAAATTTTACCTTAACATTGCTTCAAATCCTTGACATGAGATACCGAAAATGATAATGTCTTTATTCTTGCTGCAGGAAAACATTGATTCGAAAACAGCACTTCTGATTGATAAGATGAATTTATGTGCAAAATATCGCTTTTGCGTTTTTTCGTCTTCGACAACAAGAAAAACAATATCACTTAAAATTCTACTCTTGTAAAGATAAAGAATAGTAGAAAGCAGTGATGACTGGTTTTTCTGCCAATCTGCTGTTTGAATCTAAAATAATTGTTGTTTAAATTGTTTTTGTAAAACAGAAATTCAATAAAAAAAACTTACTTTTGCTGGTTCTCCTGTTGCCATATTCATTATTTAAAGATAACTAGCTGAATATAAAATTTTTGAAATATTCTTATTAGTAAGATAATTTCAAATGCACCAAAAATGTATTTGTTCTATATTATTTTAGCTTTCAACTTATATTTTATAGAAGTGATGTACAATCTTGTTAGAGATTGCAGTAGAGTTCGTTAAATGAAAATGAAAAGGATTGAGATATTAAAATATCAAAAAATGATTAAATTTTATAGTCAGGATTGTTAATTTACTAAGTATTGTTTGTTTATAATATATAACCAAAGATATAATAACATATGTGATCGTATTCAACAAAACAATCAGTTTAATGAATATAAACTAGTAATGAATATTATTAATATTCATTAAGAATTTAACTAGAAATTTAAGCAAAATTTTCTAAAAAAGTTTTATTTTATATTTGTAATTGAAATTAAAATTTACAAATTTATAATATTGATACATTTAATAGTAATAATAAAAATAATTTTGTGAATTGGAATATACACTTATAGCCCGGGAATTTCTGGTACATCATTTAACAGGGAGATATTAGTTTCTAGTTTGCGATATTTTCTAATAGTTACAAATGATTAACTACTTGTAAGCAAAGCTGGAATAAATCAAAACCTTTGAGTTAATGATGATATCATAATGACGTCATACATCAGAACTTTTATGACTTCATACAGTGAGGTCTCGTGATTGTCATCCATTTTACAGCATAATGATGTCAAGCACTGATGATACTCTGGAACATCATCCATTGTTACATCGTACGTTGGAACTGTTTTGATGTACATACTGATGACGTTCTGGGGCATCATTGATTATTTTGTATGTCGGAACATTTGTGACGGCACATCATTGATACGCCACAATGATTTCACACACACCCTGACATTTGTATAGTAGCTATACAAACTAAATTTGCAAAAAGAACGCCAATCATATTCTTCTAAAAAATCATTTAAATTTTAAATCTCTAGAACTAGAGAACATTCAAATTTAGAATATAACAGATATGTAAATAATGAAGATTGTTCTTATTAATGTTCTTTAAATAATCTGGAATACTGAAGAGCCGAAAGTACTCTATTCTCAATAAACCTAACATTAAAAAAGAAGTAGTGGAGATAATTTATCATGCTTAACGAGCTGAAAGGTGTAATTATAGTTTAATCATTTTATACAAAATAAATACTATACATTTATTAATATTTATAAAGTATCATAAATTTAATTATCTGTTCTTTTTTAATATAGATGTTCAATATTGGCTCAAGTAATGCCAATTTGCAACCAAGATCTGTCTCTGCATTTTCATTTCGACCAACATTTATGTTCAACAAAACTAACAATCCATTTGATATTCCATCAGAAGGAAGTGCAAATGTTTCTTCTAATCAAACGCATTTCCAGTTTGGCCAGTCTAATGAATTTAATAAAAATAATGCAAATAACTTGTTTGGAACATTAAATTCATCAAATTCATTATCACAAGGGTTGAATTGGACATCTTTGAAGACTCAAAATAAACCATTTTCATTACCTAATACTTCATCAAATATATTTTTTGGAAATAAGAATAGTTTTGAAATACCTACAGATAGTAAAGCTGAAGTAAGAAATACCTTTTTGTTTCCAGCAAACCAAGGACAAAAAGTTGAGGTTGGTACAATTAAACCAGAAAATTTTTCTTTTGTAAAAGAATATAAGAACACTACTATCCAAGATATACAATGTAAAAAAGATCAGATCGAAGAAAAAAATGATGATAAAGAATTACAGGATTTTATAAGTGAAAATACAGAATCACCTAGTAAATACAAAACATTTCCTATTAAATTTGAACAGTCTTCAAAGCAAGGAGGAAGATTATTTGGAAGAGCTCTAGCTGGTGTTAAAACAACAGAGAGAATGGGTAGTACTAAATTAATAGGGAAAAAAACTACTTTGGAAATTAATAATAAAAGTAAGCTTTATTTATGATATTTTTATTTTCTTTATTTTAGTAATATTTATTTAAAGACTTGTTTTAAAGTAATTATTAATAAATATGGACTTTGTCTGACAGTACATATTATCTTGGCAAAGTCAAGATAATATATATGGTTTTTTAAAAAATTCTATAATTATCAAAATATGATTTCATATAGATATCTTTATAGAAAGAAGAAATTCAGTTATACAGGTTGAGTATTTTCAATCTGAAATGCTTGGAACTGAAATTATTTCAGATTTTAGATTTTGGAATATGGTGAATTGAAACGAAGTAAGAAAAAATTCAATATTTCAGAAAAATTTGTTATTTTACATAAAACAATAAGAATATAAATGCAATGATCAATGCAAATATATTTATTTAGCATCTTTGAAGGAATCCCATCACTGTTATTCATAGGGTTATCACTATCATTCATGGGGTTGTTAAAAATGTCAAAAAGGTCTATCAGATCTTTTTGACATTCTTAACAATATATAAACAATAATAAAAATAAGTAATATAATAGAAAATAAGTTTCACAGACACAGTTTACTGAATTGTGACAATATGTGCCATGACTACACATGCACTATTGTGCCATCTTACCTGGTTCAAACAAGGCCATAATCCTATCTCGAAGGACTTTCTGCTGTGAAAGTGAAGTTACAAATTTTGGAATTTAGGATTGGGGATACTTAATTTGTATCATATTAATTAGAATAAACTAAATAAAAACTAGCAGTAAGGCAAAAAAACTAAATTTAATATTTAACTATTTAACTATTAAATTTAGTTTTTTTTTTTGCCTTACTGCTAGTAGTGCTGTGTGTTTTTATTTAGTTTAATAAGGTTATTGCAGTATAATAGTAATAGTTATTAATTAGAATGGATTTTTCTCATATAAATTATACTATACTACTTCATTCAAAGACTGCTTAATATTCTAATAAGTAAAGTTCAATACCATTAAAGCACCACATAGCAGCTTAATATAAATTAAAAGTATTAATTATTTCTTCATTTTAATGTTGTTTAAAATAAATATTTATTATTATTAATAAACTCATTTAATAAATAAATGAGTGTTTATTTTAAGCTGTTATGTGATGCTTTAATGGTATTGAACTTTACTCATATAAATTAAAAGTATTAATCATTTCTTCATTTTAATGTTGTTTAAAATAAATATTTATTATTATTAATATTTTTCCATTTATTATATGTGTTGTCTGTTCTAGAAAAATAGTTTGTAAGCAAATACCATGCAACACTAACTAATTTCATGAATGTAAAGGTTTTAAATTGAAAATTTAAATATATATTCCAAAAACATTAATACAGTAGGTTTCCTAATTGATTTATTTGTTCTGAAAAATTTTGTGTAAGTTGGAAACCACATTATACCACCTTGTCTAAATATGATTTATATGAAAATGCACATTAATAAATAGAATGACTAGATATAATTAATAAGCATTTTAGATATGAAAATTTAAGATTTTGAGTGATATTTTTGTAAAAAAAATTGTTTATTGAATTTTTTATTTGCATTTTATAGAAATCCAGTACAAATTAAAGATTTACATATTTACATCTCTCTGAAACTATGGAATTGTAAACTGCATAACTGCGGATCTAATGTATTGTAAAGCATTCAAATAAAAAAGTTTTTTGTGATCATCCATTTTATCATCTGAGAATACAATATTTTTACAATAATTATTTAAAACAATAAGAAAATCACATTTTGTTCATAAATTGCTACAGCTATAACTACTAAACAAATCATATCCATAATTGTTACTAAATAATAAAATCAATTTTATTAATTTCAAACCATAATTTCAAAAAGTATTTATAATATGTGAAGAAAATATAAATTGTCCAACAGAAAATGTATTGTAAAACTGCTTGGCAGTTAATGTATTAGTTTCATATCACAAGACTGGAATTTCTATTAAAGATTTCATTTTATAATAAACTTTTATAAATTTAAATATAAGGTTATTTATATCTTTTAGTTTTACTTTTTAATATAATTTTTTATTCATTTATTGTAATAATAATTATTTTTATTATCAAAAACTATAAATAAAAATATATTATTTAAAACATATGTAGTAATATTGGTTTTTCAGTATCCATCATGAAATACAAAGTGAAAAGAATGATGCAGTTTACAATAATAGGAAGGCCATTAATTTTTTTAAGTAATTTCGGTTTTCTTTTTTAGAATCATCTTAGGCTGCTAAAACATGCATTTGGATGGTCAATATTATAATATATTAATAAGCAGAGAAAATTGCAATTGTATATATGGATGTATTTAATAACAAGAAAACTGTAGTAATGGAACTATTAATATGAAAATTGAGAAAGGCAATAAACTGGACCTGTAAAAAACATACGAATAGAAAGGAAAAATGCAATTACATGTATACAGGGTATAGGAAAATAGAGGCTATCTCCTTTATCTCTCTGATACTGTAGAGATAAATAAAGAGGATAGCCTAGGCAATCTGTAATAATTTTATACACTCTCCTGCTTATCTGTTTGTGGAAACAAAACAGATACACTAGCAAACCAATACACTATGATGTTTTGAAATATCTCTGCATAAAGATTTAAAATTTTTTTCTGTCTATTTCATGAAGGTATTACTTTGTTTTCTTTATTTTTAATGCTAGTTTACTTTTGCTTTCTTACAGCATTTCATCATCAAATATCACATTATTATTCGTGTTAACAATTATCTAAGAATATCAATAGCAATGATAGCCATCTTTAATAGCTTTAATTTAATCTAACATACAGCATAGCAATGTGCAAATAAACCTGGCACATATTGCTATGCAAATGGAAGATGATTATAAAAGGATGTTCTTAGTCATTCATTAAATATAATCTTGTAACGCGACACAAGGGTGTGACTGCCACCCTAACAGGGGAAAGTGTGGGAATACGAAGAGAGGGGAGAGGAAATGGTTGTTGGAGAGTTGGTGTCGACCAGTGCAGTTGTGTGGGTCCTAATTGTAGTTAACTGTTGGTTGCGTTCATGATAGTAAACTAGAGATTTTGTTGGTTTTAATGTAACAAAATTGGCACTCAACTAGTGGCCATTCGAATCAACAAAGTCTCTATAAATATTTGTACTGTACTTAAAACTGAGTTCGCTGATGCTATCAGAGCCTTGAAACTGTTGGAAGTCTTGACGTTCAAATTTGTGCCGATGCACTTCAGTGAACAAAAGTACAGCTCAATTGGGATAAAGATATTACAGTTTAGCCACATCTTAATCGGATTTACTGGATCTTCTGCCGAAATCACAGATAACTGCACATCACTTGGATATTGGTTACGCAGCTGTCACACACCAGCAGAATCTGGAAGAATGGCGCAGTCTATTACGTTAACTAATGAACAGTTCCAACTACTACTGGAAAAATCTTCAAATCAATGCCACTCCCTCAACGAAAGATAGAACACTTCTTCCTGTCCAGGTAGGCAATTTCTCAAGGTGTTCTTCTAGATTTAATAGTACAAAGGAAACTGAAGTAAATGCCTTCATCGATGAAATAGAAATTTACAAAGACTGTACCCAAATTTCGGATGAAAACGCACTGCGAGGATTTCCTATGCTTTTGGATGGATTCGCCACAAAATGCTGATATAAGGTGAAAAATACTGTAGACACTTGGCAAGATGCGATCACTTTACTATGAAAAACATATGGTCCAGCAAAACCACCTCACAAGATATACAGAGAACTTTTTGCTAAGGAACAGAGCCAAATGAACAAGTCAAATTTATATATCTATAAAGCACGATCTATACTAGCACATTTACTAACCATTACTTTAACTGAAGAGGTACAGCTAGACATGATATATGGTCTTTTACACAGGAGAATACGAGAGAAAGTTCCTCGAGATACATTCGCTACTTTCACAGACCTTCTAGAAAAAACTTGTCTCATAGAAGACTTGTGCGAAGAAGAAAAATCTGAAGAAAAATTAAAGAAAATAATGAAAAAGGATCATTGCAGTTTTATCACAATATGGGACACATTAAAGATAAATGTAGGAAACTTGCAGCTCAGCAGAATCAGCAAACGGAAACAGGCCATAAAACAATTGCAGAGTCTCTGACCATACTAGGAGAAAAAGCTATTTCTCAACTTAAGTGCTACAGATGTAATAAATGGTCATGTTTGCTCTAACTGCCCCTCTTGCAGACTACATACTGATTCATTGTCATTAGACATTTGTGTTTTAAACTTTGCAGATGTTCTTCGTGTCAACCCGCATCCATGCCCAATCATGAACATCAATGTTTTAGGTACTAATGGAATGGAGATTGTTGACACAGCTGCAAAAGTTACCGTTGCTTCTCAGTCCTTGTATAAAGTTTTATTAAACAAAGGACAGAAGTTTTATAACGAGATGATGAGTGTTCGCTTAGCTGATGGAAGTTCACGAACTCAGGCTCTTCCTATAACAAAAGTTGATGTACATTTGATAGATCGTGTGATACCTACTATGTTAATCATACTTTCAAAAGAATGTGATGTGACTTTATTAGGAATTGACTTTATTACAGAGGTCATCCAAATAGACTAAAAGGTGTAACTAAAGGTTATCTCTTGAAATAGTGGACTGAACTTGGTGTTTCTCTGATATTTCTGATGTTCGCCATGAACCATGTTTTGAGAACAGTAGGCCACAATCACTAAAAAGACTCTCATTATCTAGTAAAGGTTATCTCTTGAAATAGTGGACTGAACTTGATGTTTCTCTGATATTTCTGATGTTTGCCATGAACCATGTTTTGAGAACAGTAGGCCACAATCACTAAAAAGACTCTCATTATCTATAGTAAATATATTGCGAGCTGAAGAAGGACAGTCCCTGTCCATAGAAGACCAAAATTGTTTGAGCTGAGTACTTGAAGCCAATAAGGAAGTCTTTGAGGAAAGTGAAGAACCAATGCAATTCGCCAAACATTTCATCAAAACAGGTGATCATCAACCTGTAGCGGTATCCCCCTATTGTATGTCTCCAGGAAATGCCGACACTCTGAAGGAGGAACTGGATAAACTCCTTCAGAAAGGAATAATTGAAGAGTGTGAATCACCTTGGGCCACACCCATTGTTCTTGTGCCTAAAAGAGACAGTAGCACTAGACTATGTGTTGATTATCGATGACTAAACATGATCACAATTAGTAATTCTTATCCACTACATTGGATAGATGATTTACTTCATTCTACAAAACGAGCATTTGCTATGTCTACACTGGACCTACATTCTGTTTATCATCAGGTGTGTGTGAATGTTAAAGACAGAGATAAAACCGCATTCACAATTCCATTTGGATCTTTCGTTACTTGCACATGCCGTTCGGTCTTAAAAACATGTCTGCTACCTTCCAAAAATTGATGGACCAATTTTATTGTGGTTTAAGCAATGTACACCTTTTAGTCTATTTGGATGACATCATAGTATTATCAGAAACATTTGACGATCACCTACAAGATCTGCAGTTAGTTTTCGATCGACTTAAACAATTGAAATTGAGAGCAAACCGTGCAAAATGTTCATTCGCATGTCTGACTGTCAAATATCTTGGACATCTGGTCACACCTAAAGGTGTCCAGGTGGACCCGGAGAAGATAGCTGCAGTAGTGAACCTAAGAGAACCCTGAAATGTGCATGATGTTCAGTCGTTCCTTCAATCATGTTCATGGTATCAACAATTTATTGAAGGGTTTGCCGAATTATCCCGACCATTGAATGAACTAATGAAGAAAAATGTTATGTTCCATTGGGGTCCAAAGCAGAAAGATGCTTTCCAAATATTAAAAGAAAAACTAACTTCAGCACCTGTGCTACAGCAAAGTGACAACAACAAATCGTTTATTATTAAAACTGACGCAAGTGAATATTAATGAGTCTTAAGTCTCCGTCAGGTAGACTAGCCAGGTGGGCGTTAACAATTCAAAATTTTGATATAAAAATGGAATATTGCCAAGGAAACAAAACATGGTAGTGGACTTATTGTCTAGACCTCCCTGTGCCATGAAGATGAACAAGATGTCTGTGAGATATGCAAAGTTGTCATTGCTATTCTGTCCCACAGCGCCAAAGATATCTGATCCGAGCAACTGAAAGACCCCAAGATTGTCAAAATAATTTTCAGTTATGAGAATAAATCATCAAATGACTTTCAAAAATGGATGAATAGAGGATTTCTTATGTCAACTGGTATTCTTTATGAGTACTCCTCAGACGATGACTTGGAAGAAGCTCAATTGGTAGTGCCAATCCATGAGCAAGAAAGAGTTATGAAAGAATATCACGATGCTCCAACTGCAGCCCATTACAAAGTGGAACATACTTTGCAGTGAATTGCAAACGATACTATTTCACCTGTATGAGAAGATATGTCATTGAATATATTAGTTGCTTGCCTTGATTGCCAAAGGTACAAAGCTGCAAATCAGAAGCCAGCTGGCCTGCTTCAAACTCCAGTGTACGCCCAAAGGTTTGAAGTATTTTCTATTGACCTATTCAGACTGCTTCCAGAGACTCTGCAGGGTCACAGATGGATTTTCATCATGGAAGATACTTGAAGTAAATGGGTGGAATTGTTTCCCTTGACAAAAGCTACAGCTGAGGAATGTGCACATGTATTTATTGATGAAGTGTTTTTCTGATATGAAGTGCCATGCCAGATAAGCAGTGATAATGGTGTGCAGTTTGTTTCCTCCATAATGCAGCAAGTCTGTTATTGTCTAGATGTTAGTCAACAGCTCACATCTGTATATCATCCTGCATCTAATATGGTGGAACAAAAAAACTGTGACTTGAAACCCAGACTAGCGATGTTGGTGATGAAAATCATACATTGTGGCGGGAACGCCTTCCCACAATTCGCTTTTCAATGAACACATCTACAAGCAAAGTGATGGGTTCTACAGCTGCATATCTCACTTTTGGAAGAGAATTAAGAACACCTGATGATGTCATAAATGATTTTCACACTGTGGTTCAGAGTGAAAATCTGCTACCTCAGATCACCCCCTTACCTTCAGAAAATCGCAGATACATGGAAGGAAGCAAAAGAAATCCATAACATAAAACAAGATCTGCATAAGAAACAAGTCGATAGATCATGCTGCGATTTCGTTCCTTTTAAAGTTGGTGACCTAGTTTTAGTGAATACTCATGCTCTAAGCAACGCAGCTAAACAGAAAACAATGAAGTCTAGCCGAAGACGTGATGGACCTTACAGGATAACCAAATGCTTGTCCCAAGTGTTATATCAAATTTCAAATATTAATGACAGCCAATCTCTTGGTGTATATCATTCAAGTGTATTAACCCCTTATAATGGCACATCAAACAAAGCGCTGGCAGCACCCATCAGAAAGAGAGGGAGACCACATAGGAATCCTGCTTTCAATTTGGGATGAACCTTGGAAGCAGGGGGGATTGTAATGTGACACAAGGGTGTGACTGTCACCCCAAAAGGGGGAGGTGTGGGAAGACGAAAAGAGAGAAGAGAAAGTGGTTGTTGGAGAGTTGGTGTCAACCAGTACAGTTGTGTGGGTTTTAACTGTAGTTGACTCTCAGTTGCGTTCACAGTAGTAAACTAGAATTTTGTTAATTTTAAAGCAACAGTCTATTTTATTGTCTTGTAAATATAAATAATAATATGTTTTGTTGATGAACATGCTTATTATTCTGTATTATCCAGATGATAATTTGATTATAAGAATTATTCACAAAATAATTAGCAATGCACCTCATTTGAGTAAAAATATTGTCACGAGTCTTTCCTTAATATCTTTTGAATAAAAAATCTGTTGAAAACTGTTTTATTTTCAAGCTCAAATGTATAATTTTGGTAATGTATTGTTATTTTATCAGACAAATAGTCTGAGATATAAAAATTAAGCATATAGATTGCTGGTTAAAGTGAAAATTGGATAATCAGTATTTTACTCTATTCTCTATAATGATTTTATTATTACTCAAAACATACATGTATTTTTATATTACTTAAAAATATTTTTCATTTGACAAATTTATATTATTTTATTATTAAAATATAACATTGTGTAAACTATTTTAGCTGTGTTTCAGAATGATAATGGTAAGAGAAACATTCACATAAGTTCTCTATCAGAAGATCGCCGAATTGCATCTCCTGAAGAGATTCAAAAAATAACATCAATTGTTTGTAAAGGAATTCCTAAAGAACTAAATAATAAAGATTTTCTCTCCAATCATTTTAACCAGTTTGGTAAAGTTAAAAAAATTATCTGTAATCATAAAAGAGAATATGCTGTTATTCGTTTCTATGATCATGTAAGATATATTTTATAATATATTTAATAATTTTGTATAAAAACAATTCATTTTATATTATTCTTATAATAAATCAATAAAATTAGTAAATAATGCTGATTAATAACTTAATTTTAATTAATTTCTAATCAGTGATTAATGTACAGTTATTAAAAGCTGAAAATATTTCATTAAAAATAATCAAAGTGCTATAAAGTATTTTTATTTATAAATGCAATATAAAAAATTTTTTTCTATAAAATATTAAAATTTAATAAATCAAATAATTTATTTATAATTTTTTTAATTTTAGGAAACAGCTGCAATTGCTAAGAAAAATGGTGCAATTATTAATTCTCAGACTGGTTCAATTGATATTTTTTGGGCTCAGCAGAGTTCTCCAAAGAAAGAAATTGGTTTGTATATAAATATATATAATGTTACTTAAAGTATAATGACAACATGAAAATGTAGAATCATCATGATAAATAATTGTTTTCAGTGGTTCCCAAACTTTCTGATTTCCGACATCAGTAAAATTTTCAAAAAAAATTTTTGGATTCCAACATAGAGTTACCAAAGTATCCATAGTACGATTTGGAAATTCATCAAATAAATAAAGTTTTTTTCTGTGAAGATTTTAGTGTGTGGAACTATTCTACAGTTATACTTTATCCCCTGTAGGTGAAGGGAAGGATTCACTTAATGTCTTACCTGTGTGTCAGAGAAAGTGACTAAGGATATCTTCTTTTGCTACTAGGGGTCTGCCATATTTGTTGCAGGATCCTTTCCCTCTTTCTTCATGCTTTTCTGTACTCTTTTGACTTTGTTCATTTTTCAAAGGATCTCTCATTACCTTCTTTATTTTATTTAATAAATAGCTATATAGAATTACTGACACTCAAGTATTTTCAAAAACTTGAACTGACAAATTGATACTAAGGAAAAGCTTGGAAGCTTAATCTAATCAAGTTTTTTCGATAAATATTATTTATTAATTCATTTTGCTTGAAAATATATTCATTATTAGTCAATATTATAGATATTAATGATTAGTTTATGCTTTATTTTTATTTTTTGATGTGTGTGTTTTATGAATGGAAGTGTTTATGGTATTATACTATATTAAAGATTCTTAAATAAATCCTTTTTCTGAATAATGAAGTGCAATCTTAATAAAAAAAAAAAGGAGGCAAAAGTGAGGAATATCTAATCTGAAATTTACTTAATAAATGTTTTATATAATTTTTTGATATTAGAAATGTTTTGTTTTGAAAATGGTTCCTATGAACATTTTCTTCCTTCTTGTTACTAGTATAGATTTTTTATTAATTTTAATATGTTACAGCTAATTTAAAATAATGAATTTTTTAATTTTGTTATTTGGTGAAATTGCACTCTATTTTCAGAATTTTTACTGTCTGCTTCTGCAGTGATTTCATATTAAATTATTGATAAGATAAAATCTTATCTTTTATTAGCTTATTGAATATTTTATATTGAGTTGTCCAGAAAGTTTGTGCATTTTTGTTTTATAAGTAAATAAAACAAAAAATTTAAAAATTTTTTAAAGATATCTTTATTCAGTAAAATAATTTCCATTTGAACTTACAATCTTTTCCCATCAAATTGCTAGTTTCATGATCCCATCTTTGAAAAATTTTGTCAGTTTTTGATAAAAAATATGTTTTTAAATGGTTTTCACATCATTAATATTTTCAAAATTTTTTCATTTTAGAGAATTTTATAGTGACCAAAAAAATTAGTAATCTGACAGTGTAATATCTGGCAAGTATGGAGAATGAATAAGACCTTCCCAGCTGAAGTGTCTTAATTTCTGCTGAGTCATTATGATGATATGTTGTCATGATAGCATCATCATGGTGAAAAATTATGCTTTTTCCATTTCCTAGTAATGGTCATATTTTTGCAGTTTTATTTTTTTTAAATTAACAAGTTGATCATAATATTTGTTTGCGTTAATAGTTTCTTTGATTTTTAACAGCTCATAATCAATTATTCCTTTAAAATTCTACTAAACACACAGCATGATCTCTTTTTGATGAAGATTTGGTTTTGGCAAATCTTCATCAAAAAGCAAACACTTTCTAGCAGTTAGAACAATTTATTTAATGATTTATGTTTTTAACTGCTAGAAAGTGCTAGTTTTTTGTCTTAATTTATTACGCCTGCTATTTATTGGGTCTGTATTTTTAAACATTTTTGGTCAGTATTTATATTAAAAGTATTTAATTAGTTATCAGTACATAATATTTATAAATAAAATAATTTGTTAGTATTTTAATCTGTTCACTGCCAACCGTAATCAGTTTCTGCTCGGAAGCAACGTGTCTACCATTTTTTGTAATTAAGCCTAATTACTATTCATAAATATAAAAAAAATTCATATCTCTCTTATTTTTTGTCAAAAAATTCTGAAAAATTTTTTGTGTTTATAAAGATTCTGTCTCTCTCTTTTACTGTTAAATTATTTTTTTTTTAATTTCTTTATTTGCCAAAGTATTTGTTGCCTATATTAGGAAAAAGTTTATATGTTTGTCTTTTGTGATTGTTTAGCCATCCAATGAAATTATTGTTTTTATTAGATACCCACATCTCTCCTGAAGAAAACAAGCCATGAACAATTAAACTCAGTTCTTATTTTGATGTAAAATTGTTTTTCTAACTTAGCATATGCAAATTATTTTAGTTGGATTATTGTTATATTTGCATACAAAATATGCATAAATTTATAGAAATTATCAGTTATAAGCAATTATTTATACTATCTGATATTGTTTTTTCTACATATTGTTATTATTTTTTGTTTTATTTTATCAAAATATAATATTTTTTCTGAGAAATTTGTTGAGAAGTATAAATCCATCTCCTTTACACAGTTACACCTATATTTTATGATGATTTGCTTTATTGGTTCAGAAAATACCTATTCAACCAATAGTTAGTTAGCTCTATATTAGTAGGTGGCACAGAAATTTCCTGGGAAGAAAATGACGATTTAGTTGCTAACCAACGATCTAATTGCTTGTATGCCACGCCCATTTAAAATATCGGAATATTGTTTACATTCGTTTGTTTCTAATTTCTTAGTTTTTATTTATAAATATCCATAAATTTGAATCAATAATACAATATTTAGTAATAATATATCTATTTTTAATTGAATTATTTAATTTCTTTAATTTTTCTCTTGTAATTTATAAATTATAATCCATTATTTATTTTCATTGAAGACTTTCTGTAATTTATATTTGACTTCCAATATCAAAGTGGATGTTTCTGTAGCTCAGTTCTGCAAAGTTGATCAACAATTCCCCCAAAGCCATTTAACTTAACCTAAATTGACAAGTTCAACTTGATGTCAACAAAAGATTATGAAGATATTTTGTTAAGTTTCAATTATTTAACAAAATTATTTTTAAAATGTTTTATCAAATTTCCTATTAATAAATTTGATCAGGAATATAGTATAAATGCATAAAATTTATTTACGTTTTATAAAAAAAATTGTAAAAAATTGAATTGAAATCAGGAATGTATTTGGAAATTGGATTGTTTCGAACAAAGAAAACGGAGCAGAAAAAATATGCGACCTTACCAAATGGAAGACCAGTGTAAAGTGAATTCTCTAAGACAAAGAAATGATATAGGAAAGCAATAAGTTAGAATTTTGGGATAGTCAAATTTACAAACAAAATAAAAAAGAGGATCAGTAAAAAACAGGAAGTAGGGGAGGATGGCACTGTAAAATCAATTAATACACATATGAATTTTACAATTTGACACTAAAGCAGGACAGTCCATCAAAAACAAATATTTTTAGAATAAAATAAAACATTTTATAAGAATTTAGATTGAATTTATATAGGTTCAGAATACTTTCAATATACTAAGTAAGAATGAAAAAATAAGAAGAATTTGCATGCTTCTTTATTTATGAATTGGCATTTGATAGTAATAATAAGAGTCTAAAATATGAAGAAATTAATTTTCAAAAAGCATTTATAGATAAGCAGAAAGTAATTTATAAGTTTCATAACCATGACGAATATATACGGTCTTTGACATGCATTCTCATCAAAGTTCAGCATGATGTGTATATACAGCTTAGGAAATACATGGATTATATAACTTGGCAATAAAAGGAGGATGATTTGAAGAAAATAAATACTTTTCAAATAAAACATTTTACAAGAATTTAGATTGAATTTATGTAGGTTCAGAATATTTTCAATATACCAAATAAGAAGGAAAAAATAAATAAATAAAACACAAACAAAAAAAACTTATCAATCGCTATTCGATAATAATAATAACACACTAAAATACGAAGAAAATAAATAAATAAAACAAACTTATCAATCGCTATTCGATAATAATAATAACACACTAAAATACGAAGAAAATAAATAAATAAAACACAAGCAAAAAAAACTTATCAATCGCTATTCGATAATAATAATAACACACTAAAATACGAAGAAAATAAATAAATAAAACAAACTTATCAATCGCTATTCGATAATAATAATAACACACTAAAATACGAAGAAAATAAATAAATAAAACACAAGCAAAAAAAACTTATCAATCGCTATTCGATAATAATAATAACACACTAAAATACGAAGAAAATAAATAAATAAAACACAAGCAAAAAAAACTTATCAATCGCTATTCGATAATAATAATAACACACTAAAATACGAAGAAAATAAATAAATAAAACACAAGCAAAAAAAACTTATCAATCGCTATTCGATAATAATAATAACACACTAAAATACGAAGAAATTAAATTTTAAATATCATTTATAGATAAGCAGAAATTAATTTATAAAAAAAGTTCCACATCCTTGATATCTATATACGGCAAGGGGTTCAGATTTTTTTTTGGCATGACATGATGTCTATAGACCATGGAAAAATTACTTTTCGATAAAAAGAGGCAACTAAAAACTATTTTCGAATAAAATAAATCATTTTATAAGAATTTAGACTGAAATTATGTGGATTAAAACACTTTCAATACACAAAATAAGAAGGAAAAAAATAAAAAACAAGCAAAAAATTTTTATCACTTAATATTCGAAAGTAATAATAAGAGTATAAAATATGCAAAAATTAAATTTCAAAAATCATTTATAGATAAGCAGAAATTAATTTATTAAAAACGTTCCACAATTTTGTCGTGTAATCACGGCAAAGGCCTGCAGTTGGTGCACAGTTGTTGCTTGACATGCTCTCTATTCACGGCAAAGGCAGTGAACAGGTTAAATAAATGGTCAGTATTTATAAAAAATATCAGTATGTAATAACATTAGCTGTCAGTAAAGGCTGCTGCTGTTATATTTTATATAATATATAATAATAAATATTAAATAATTTTTATATTAATATAAAAAATAATAAAAGTTTTTTAAAAATTCGAGTCTTGAACCACGATCCAAACAGATAATACACATTCACTGTAACCACTACACTATTTTTGCATGAACTATCATGTAAAAAACAGTATTATATAAATTGTTATGAAAACTTTAAATGTGATTTTCATGCAAATTCTTGAGAGTTACACTTTACTACTTTAAGATTTCATTGTGCTTATGGGCCCTTAAAAATATGCCAAGTTTGAAGAAATTTGATGACTTGAACATCTGAAAACTTTTTATAGTCCGATGAAGCTAACATTTCGTTAATGCCTAGAATATCTGTCATACTGTATTCTAATTTGCTTGTTTATGGTTAATATTATATAAACAGTAATCTTTAAATGCCTCAATAAAAAATTCAACATTGCTATTTAAACAAGGACCTTCTTGATTTGAACACTGCATTTTGTATCAGATCAAGCATATAACCATAACGTTGAAATCTAGAACATGTTCTAGGTTGTCAACTTCACGTCGGTTATGTTGTGATATGGATAATGTCGGAGTATAAACCTGTGAATTGCTTCTAACTTCGATATCGTCGACGACCATCTTCACCATGTTGGACTATAAACAAGCCTTGACCATCTCCTTGTAAGATGGAAGTATCCTTCACCGATATTAAGCATAACTTTTTATTTCAGTTAATAAAATGTTGACATAATATGTAATTTTGGTTTCATATTGGTGTACATTTTTAATGTTTTATGCTTTATTCAAGCAAAATACACAAGAATTATATTTCCTGTCTTTGAACATTGACTGATCTAATTGTCTTTGATCAAGATATCCTTCATCGATATTAAGTACAAATTTTCATTTCAATTAATTAAAAGTTGGCATTATAATTTACAATTATTTCTACCAAGATTTCTTGAGTTAATCAATAAATCTGTAGAAAAGTGGTCAAAAGAATATATAACTAATAGTTGAATGTTCAAGACTTTGATTACAATAGAATTGCATCAATGGACAAAAGGTTACCAAAGGGCAAAAACAAACGTCAACATATCAGCGACAATTCAATTCAATATTTTTGTCTGTCGAATGGGGAATGTAATGTTTCAGAAGAGGAAATATAAATCGTGTTAGAAATGCATTGGAATACTAGTTCAATTTAAACATAGAGCAATCAAAATTTGGATTTTGAATCTACCAAAAAAAAAAAAAAAATACTGGATTTTAATAGGCTTAGCTATATGCTTAAAATATATCAAACCTCCCCAGCAGCTAAACAAGTACCTATAGGCAAGAAACATTCAAGAGGAAGGCCGAATTTAGCAACCCATGCTCTTTTAGTTGATTAATTAAACACTTTTTACTTTAATATTATATTGTAAGTTTCTTTTATATGTATTATTATTTAGTATTTTTTTGATAATTAGTTAAGTAACAAATATATTTTATTTTACATTTTTATGTTTTGTTCTTTAATATAATAAACCATTTTTTATTATACATACACTTATATTTTCTCTCATTTTACAATAAAAAAGTTCTGATCAGACAAATATACTAACCAATAAAAAATACCAATAAAAAATACTATTGAAATTTTATTATTTATACTGACCAAATAAACAAAATTGTACTGACAAAATGCAATTTGATACTGACATTTAATTATTTATACTGATCAAAATATCCATATAGACTGACCATTTATTTTACAAAATACTTACCATTAATTAATAAAAATACTGAGCAAATAAATAGAAGTGATTTATTTTTATTAAAAATAGACTAAGAAGAAGAAGTTTCTACTCTACCATGTCTTCATCAAAAAAAAGATAAAAGCAAATTTCATTTAAATCAATGTCTTTTTATCTATATGTTATTTTATAGGATCCATTTTTCATCTCCAGTTACAATTCTTCCTAAAAATGGCTCAAACTTAAGATGACCAAGCAGAGAAAAACATGCTACAACTTGATTCATTAAATCTTGTTTAGACAGTTTGTGTGAAACTCAAGCATCATATTTATTGACCCATCCCATTGATTTTAAATGATCATCAATGATTGTTTTTGATACATTAAGTATTTCAGCAAGTTCCCTTGTTGTTAATCGAAGGTTACTTATAATCCATGAGATGTCAATGTCATTAATGACAGAAGGACATCTTGTCTATGGCCTTCTGTCATTCAATCAAATTTTGAGAAAAAAATCTAAGCCTCTTCTAAGCTTAAATTTTTTAAACCACTTCTGACAAGTGTGCACAGATAATATATTATCTCCATGAACATTATATATATTTTTTGTTGTATCAACTGCAGAAAGGCCTTTTTTAAATTTATATAACAGTATATGTGATGCAAACAAATCCTATCAACATTTATGATTCAATGAAACTAACTAATGCAATTCATCTTTATTCTGATAAAATCATAAACATTTATGATGTTTACAATGCCATCTTTTCAAGGACACAGCTAAACTAAAATCTTGCGCATTCTGACTGCTATAGTGACACCTATTAACAACTTCAAAAACACAAATGAACTTTTTGGACAATCCAA
The DNA here is from genome assembly GCA_000484575.1 of Olivierus martensii. Classification (NCBI taxonomy): domain Eukaryota; kingdom Metazoa; phylum Arthropoda; class Arachnida; order Scorpiones; family Buthidae; genus Olivierus; species Olivierus martensii. The sequence goes on from AYEL01084417.1 coordinate 38,050, forward strand.
AATTTAGTAATATTTATTTATTAATATATAAATATATTAAAACCTCTGAATAGCGACATCTCAGGAATTTGGTATCTGTCTGCCATTTTAAGGTGACCACTATTTGAGAGGGTTAGGAAAACAGCAAGTAACCCAACTGAAAACTATAGAATCAATTTCACTAGTCTCAATTTTCCACAGTTTCATATTCTTACTATTTTCATTTGAATTAGTAATCCACAGTGTTTATTTCTTCTTTATTTCTCAAAAATGCCACCCGTATTTTCCCAACCTTGAAATGTTCGGCAAGAATTCATATACTCAATTTTTCTTTTTCAGCAGCATTTAGAATTTCAATTTTTTCTTTTAACGTTAATCATTTTCTTTTTGCTGTTGTTTCCAAAACTTACGCAATAGTTTAAACACCAAAAAGATGCAAAAACCACTGTACATAATATTCGATAATGGTCAAAACAATAAAAATAAATGAACAGTTACAATTTCAAAAAAGTGATCATTTCTTTGTAACTAGTAGAGGGCACAAAATGAGAATGTCCCAATGAGAGTTGAACAATGGACACAAAATTCCAGTCAGCAGTGAGAATGTCCCAAAGGGACATTCTCACTGCTGACTGGAATAGTTACAAATTTTTCAAAGGATCAGTGTTGCCAATAGTAGCGGAATTCCATTACTCTCAGCTGAGGCATTTTGACTATTTAATGCGTAGTGACAACAGTGACAAATTCATCAAAAGTAATGACATTTAGTGGCAAGATATTCAATTAATGTATTTTTTACAATACAATATTTTTATGTACAGTATTTTTTTATAATCATAAATGAAGTCATTCCAAAAGTAAAATTTATTCTTAAAAATTTAAAAAGTTTTTAAATAAGTATGCCATCTACCAGTTACAAAGAAATGATCACTTTTGATTGTTAATGACAACTCTTCCAGTCAGCAATAAGAATATCCCAATGGGACATTCTTATTGCTGACTGGAAGAGTTACAGAACAGCCAGTGAGAACATCCCGATGAGACATTCTCACTGGATGTTCTGGAAGAGAAAGAGTTGAACAATGGACACAAAAGTATATATTTTTTTATTCTTATTTAACCAAAATTGTTGTCCACTATTTGGAGTTTCTGTTATTCAGAGGTAAATACATAGAAATACATAGGCATTGGGATTGGGAATTGGAAAAGTGTCCATTAAATAGAGGTGTCTGCTATTCAGGAGTGTCCATTAAGGAAGTTTTACTGTATTACTAATTATATACTACTTATATATAATAAGTAATTTACTTATATATTATTATAAATATACAGGAAGAATAGATTCCACATCTGAAGTTGCAGATGAATTACTTTCAATGGTCGAAGGAATAGAAGATCACAAATTACTTCAACGTCCAGAAGAAATTGAACTCCAAAGAAAAACAGAATTTGTTATTCAAAAACCAAACAGAAAAAATCATTCTAATGCTGAAAAATCTGGAAATATCAAACCTCAAGCAGAAAATACAGGTAATTAGAAATATATTTTATAAAATTGTAAAATTTAAGTTAAATCTAAATTAGTACAATAAATACTCTAAAATATATTACCTCAGCATGTAGCACATTTTATAAAAATATGGAAATTTTAATGAAGTAATCCAATATTTTTATTTGTTTTTAAGAATTTTTTTATATTCAATACTACCATGTATTTATGGTTGTAAGGATTTACTTTTGTTTTCTTTACCTGTCTCCCTTTCTTCCCTAAGATTTGTTGGCAACTCCCAGAAAACAAATGGCTTAGTGTCTGTTCTGATTTTTTCATTGAACCAACTGAAAATATAGTATTAAATGTGAACGTAAGTTGATACTTTTTCAATAATGCCAAGAATAAAATATAGGTATTCCCTTTTATTCAAACTTCTAAACTAAGTATCCAATTAAAATGCAAAATTTTTAATGGAAGATCTGAAATTCCACCATTTGTTTGATTCAATGAAAAAATTAAGCTTAACCCTTTAAATCCCACGGTATCAAATAAGAAACACAGGTTATTTACTCTCTATGTACCCCAAACAAAAAATTTTTGAAAATAAAATTGTTTTTATTAATGTGTACAAAATGTGATTTTCTTATTAAAAGTTTTCTTTACTAAAAACAGATAATTTGGGCATTAAAGGGTTAATGTAAATTTATGAAATAGTTTTTGCTTATCTCTTCTGAAATTTCCAAATATAAGTAGTTCTCAGATTTATGAGTTTTTTTCAAATATGAAATATCAAAAAAATTGAAAATATATATCTTAATTGCAATAAGTAAATACTAATCATTCATAAAAAGGGATTTCAAAGTGCACTCATAGCTATACAATACAATATGACTGGATTTGTAGCAAAATTCTGTCATATGCTGTGTTATGATTATTGAATTTTATTTAAGTTAAAAAATACACACAGGCCGTGATTCAGATGTCACACATCATACAAAAAAGACAAAGGGTAAAGAGAACAAAAGGGAGAGCTGGCTGGGGTAATAAAAAGATGTATTCTAGTGACCTTATAGCTACAACAATTCTCCCCCACCAAATAAGATTTACAATTTGGATTTTTTTCTGTTTAAATAACAATAAAGTCTTGTAAAAATATTCTGGAGGACGATATGTACAATTTGAATGTCTTGTTAGTTCTTGGACCTGAAGTAATTGGGTGACTTCTGATTGCACATTTGGTTGAGGTGATGGCTCCTCTTGGAAATGTTGAAATTAAGCATATTTATAATAAAGGGCCATTGATGTTCATGAAGATGTAGACTCTTCATCTTTATCTGGCTTAGTATTTGGTGCAAATGATAAAACCTTTGGAACATTTGTGCTTCTCAATTGATCTATGTGGCATTTGTATGTGTAGCTATTGCCAAGTTTAATGAGACAGTGGAGATTCCCTAACTTTTTTTATACTGTGTCAAAATGCCAGAGTAGCTTTGAATTTGAGTAGTATCATGATTGCACTCGATTGCCTACATTATATGAACAGGTGCAAGAATACTTGTTGACTAATGGTATGGTTTGTTAATGTCCAGCTGAATACGCAAGTTCCTTTTGAGGTATAATAAAGCTGGAGATTTTCCCTCAGCAAGTGGAATAGCTCTGTATGTCATCATAATTTTTTATAATTTCTGTATCAGAGACATTGGTTCATCCTGCATTGCTTTGAGACAGTTCTTGAGTGTTTGAACATTATGCTCTTCTAGACCATTTGTAGCAGGGTGTCTTAGGGCATTAAATTTTTGATATCATTTGAAATACAGAAATTTTTGAAGTTATCACTTGTAAAAATCATAGCATTATCTGAAACTAATACTCTTGGGAATCCATGAGTTGCAAACATATTTTATAGTAATTCAATTGTTTTCAAAGTCTTAGGCACTTCATTGGTGATTCAAACTTCAGCCCGTTCAGATTTGGCATTGACTACAATGAGGAAATATTTCCCTTCATATGGACCTGCATAATCCATGTGAGTACAGTTCCAATTTTCTTGGGGTTCATTCCAGGAATGTAGGAGTGCTTTCACCAGGTTTTTCGTAATAGACATACAAGCTTTACATGACTTGATTAAATTTTCAATTATGTGATCAGTGCCTATTCATGTGCAGTAGTGTCATGCTAATTGCTTCATCTATGTAATTCCAATATGTGTACTATGAAATTCCCTGAGAATAGCAGGCTGAAGCATTTTGGGAATTAACTAAACTGACCCTTGAATAGGATACCACAATCAAGAGTTTATATATCTTATTTTGAATTACCACTGATGAGATTGATTTAATTCTTACTAGCACTTTGTCTTTAACTATTTCAGTGGCAATGTTTTCAGCAGTTATTTCATTGCTTGAAATTTGAAATATTGTTGAACTGCAGATTCCATAGGCTTCTTGATTAATGATTACATCCATTGTTTGCTGTGTTTGTTGAAGGGGAACTCTGGATAAACAGTTGAAGTTAGTATTATTGGAATCTTTTTTGAATTTGGCTTCATAGTCAAAATCTGATAAAAATGAAGCATATTGGAGAAGTTGGGCTGATGTCATTGCTAGCAGTTTTGCTGATTGATGAAAAATTTGAATCAGTGGTTGATTGTCTATGACCAGTTGAAACTTACTCCCATAAAGATACATAAAAAAATGGCTCACTGAAAAAAATGATAGCAAGAGCTTCTCTGTCCACTTGTCTGTAATTTTGCTCAGCTGCTGTCAAAGAATGAGATGCGAAGGTAATTGGTCTTTCTTGATTATTTAAAATGTGTGAAAGTGCTCCTGCAATGCCTATAGAGCTCGCATCAGAAGTCATGATCAGAGAAAATTTTGGATTATATGGTGTAAGCACTCTTTCACTAGGAATTTCAGTTTTAAGTCGTATGAAAGCAGCTTCACACAAACTGTTCCAGTGAAATTGTTGAATTCATTTGTAGAAGGTTCTTCAGTGAATATGTCAGAGTTGAATAATCTGGGATAAATCATGAGTAATACGTTACTAAACCAAGAAAGCAACATAATTCATTGGCATTGGACAATCTTGGCATTCCAACTGCAAAGTCGCGGATTAGAACGAATGCAATAAAAATAATTATACACTAAACCTAACGGCTAGCGACTCTGCAATCCAGAGTTCGGCCTGAGCTCAGGTCTTAAACTAAGTTCTAACTTAATACTAATTAACTACAAAACAATCTAACACAATGTTACGTCTAAACGAAAACGGAAATCGGAACTTATAACTAGAAGTGCCGATTAAGTGTTAGACTAGAACAAAAAAACAACGATGTTAGAACTTAACTAATAAATTAAAGAAATTCTCAAAACAAGTTAGATAATGAAAAATGTAAAATTTATTAGATTCAAAAACACTTACAAAAATGGTAATAAATGCTTTATTGAAACTGTAATAAAGCAACAAGTAATTAATCAACAAAACTTGTTTAATTCAATTCAAAATCTTAACAATCAATTATTCACAACGAAAAAAACCTTAAATACTACTTAGATCTAATGCCTCCACTACCGATAGAACTTCAAACAATCGTCGATCTTTACAAGAACTCAAATGTCACTTTCACCAATTCTATGTCTGTAAATTCAGCAATTTTTTCTGAAAACTTTAAAATCTGATTATGACAAACAACATGACCTAAATATTGGATTTCAATTTTAAAGAATTCACATTTGGCCTTATTAAGATGTAATATAATACAAACCTTCAAGGGAACTTAAATCCAAATGATCCTAATTATCAAGCCTTATTTTAACCCTTGAAATCATAATGGAAATTTTAATGATTTGAATGATTTAAACTAACTTTAGCGCCATCTCGTAATTAAATTATTTATTATTTTATTAAATTAATGAGTCAAGCTATCTATTAATTAATAATTCAACTAGAATGATTTGTTCAAATCATTAAAATTTCCATTACAATTTCAAGGGTTAAAATAAGACATGATAATTAGGTTCATTAAGAAATTATATAATTTTTTATTTATGTTTTTTTGAGTCTCTAGAACGAATTAATCAAATTCCCATAAAAACCTTTGATAAATCGATGATCGGTTAACGAACAATTCGGATAACGAACATTGTCTTGGAACGGAAAATTAAGCACTGTTCCAGCTGGGATTGACATTTTTTTATAGTATGACTATGGACAATATCATCCTCAAAATATGATAGAATATCAGCAAGTACTTGAAGTATCTGGTCTAAAATTTGATTAAATTCACTTGGAGTGGTTTTAATACTGAAAGACTAGTGATTTATCTGATAAGTGCCTCTATGAGTGGAAATCGTTTGAATTGAACAACTTTCTTTATCTACTTTAATGTGTTGGTAGGTTTTATATAAATCATGTCGACAAAAATAACTCGAGTTGTGTAGGCTGTTAAGTATCTTATCAATTTGTCAAATTGGATAGTGGGAAGATTTGAGTTGGGATTAACTGCTGTCTTGTAATCCACACAGAGTTGCACATTTCCATCAGGTTTTTGCATAATCACTAATGGTGAGGTAATCAATTATGGCAAATGCTATACAGTACTGTATTCATCCATAATTTCAATCCTTTTGAAAGGAACATTATGTTCTCATAGAAACATGGGTTTAGCTCTTCCTTGGAAGTGCAGTGAATATGTACTATCAGGTACACAACCCACTTTTTGTTTGAATATTGAAGAATATTTTTCCAAAATTTCATGTATTGGAGTAACTGAATATACATGGATGTTGGGTGCTAGAGTTGAATAGGCTAATTCTTTGAGATCAATACCAAGTTGGCAAATCCATATTCTATCTAATATTGGTGTAAAATTGTCTGGAACAGTATAAATTTCTTCCCTTGAAGTAATACTTTTTTTATATTTGACCATTACATTGATTTTACCATCTGGGAGAAAAACATTATTTGTATAAGAACAGAAGACAATTGGAGATTTTTCAAGTGCAACTTTTAAGTTTGAGCTATTTACACTGGGAATGTGGAAGTAAGGTAAAACCTGTGTCAGAGTCTACTTCAAATTCTTGTGGATGTTCTTCAGTTTTTACTGTAATAAAGTATTTTTCTGAGTTGTCCCCATTTGATCACCAATTTTTAAAAATATCTATGATTTTATTAATGCTGAAGACTTGATTAGTTGTCTTATTTTGAATAGAATTGCTTGGTTTACTGCTGAATGACTTAAGCTTTTTGCTGTGGAAAGTAAGGTTTTGATACAGACTTGCTGCACATGAACTGTTGTCTTACATGCTTTACAGTTCAAGGACTTAGGATCTATCCTATACTCTGAGGCCTTATGATTTTTTCAGGCACAGCGAATACAGAGATGATCAATTACTAAATTACAGTAATCAATTTTGGATTTTGAATGTGGTCAAGATTGGTATGTATTCGATTTAAAATTTGCAGAACTCTTTGAACATGTCCACTGCCTTAAACTTGAGTCACAGCATCAATACTGACAATTGGAAATTTTTTTTATATCTGAGAGAGTGACTGGAGTTACTGGTTGTTTTGATTATTATACTATGATTTTTTTTTATTAACTTTGAGTAATTTCCAGATCTGAATTAATTCATAAAGTCACGAATTACCTGTATTTGACAATTGATATTAATAATAATTTTATTATTTTAAATAGTTTATTGAAAAAAAACATATTGATAAACATACTGACACTACACAATACTTTATAGCATCAAATGCAAATTGATATTTCTGATAAAGATGCACAAAATTTTTTCAGTTTTTATATGAAAATATGAGAAAGTGGTAGTTTTCTCTTGTTTTAAGACATTAGATTTGCATTGTTGATGCAATCTGCATGCTGGAGCTCCCAGATACAACAAAACTTATGTTATTTGATTTTGCTTTATTTACATTAATTAATTATTTATGCTATAAATATAGTTGAAAAAATATTTATAATAATATGTAAATGTGCATAAATAATAAAATATTTCATCTATTCTTGACAAGGCTTGGAGTTGGGTCATTTATGAGTGGAACAGATTCAGTTTGTGCGATATAATTCTGTAAAAATGCCTTATAATAATATGTTTTTTAAAAAACTAGCCTTCAAGACTTATCATCCCGAGTTCAAGTGATGCCTTCCTTTGAAAGCCATTTTTTCCTGTTTTATTGCTACATTATTTCTATTCAGCTGATGGTTCAAAAATTGACAACTTGTCTAAACTACATTGTAACACACTTATTACTGTGCATTTTTTCCAAGTTGTTGATTTTATATTATTTTTCATGTAGGTTTTGTACAAATGCATTTTCTTATAAATTATTATTATCCACAATATTTTTATTAATAATAATCTAATATTAATTTATGTTCCTTTTTTTTCTTATAACACATTTTAGTATTTTTTTATTTTTTATTTTTTACATCTTTTTTTCCTATACATTTTTTGTACCAATTTAAAAACTGGCACAATCTTCTGTAACCATATTACATGTGCTTTATTTATCAGAAAAATAAAAGATATTTAACTCCACTTTCTGACCCAAGAGTGCTGAACATAATTAAAAAATCAAGAATTTTTCACACTTCTCAAATAATTTTTGTAACCTTATATCTGTAAACAAACAATCTGAGGAGTTGTCTTAGATCTTTATGTAACAGTTGCTTGAAAATTTTATAAACTGATGTAGACAAACTGATTATAGTCAAAAATGTTTTTTTAATTGTTATAAAGTATTTTTCTGCCTATTGCTGGATTGTTTTGACTTTTATCTATTATAAAGTGGCAAAATGTTTTCAACTTTAGTTGTTTACTATCTTGGAGAACCTGGATTCAATTATGAGACCCAAACCTCAGATTTTTTCAAGGGTCTAGTCTTGCTAATTAACTAAACTAACCTAATAAGCACATAAAACACAAGTATATATGATAAATAATGAAATTAGGAGGAAAATGCTCATATCTGTGCATAATAGCTTTATTCTCTTCAATCAATATATTTTATTGTAGATTGGAATCTCTATGTAATCATGGATCTATACAAGTTGGGGATAGTCTGTTTTCAAATTGCTGATTATTTGTGTTCTTATGTTTAAATCCTATTGATTTTGCTTGGATAGAAAATTTACTTTTATTATTTCACATTACATTAAAATTAGCTTATATATCATCATTATAACAATTTATAATAATGTTGTTTTTTAAATTTACAGAAATGTTTATTCTATTTTTTCTGAATAAAATAACTATCAGCACTTTCATTTGTGCAAGTAGAAATGAAAATAATCATATAGTTCTATAAAGTCATCATTAATCGATCTAAAAAAATTAACAAGAAAAAGCACAGTTTATTTACAGGAAATCTCTGAATTATGTCAATTGTATTTATGCTGGTAATTATTTGTATGATGAAAATCCATACATATGATAGGCCACTATCAATGATTTAGCAATTATGAGATTAATTGACAGAATTATCACAAGGATGGAAACATATATTTCCACCATGTAATATTTATATTAATTTTGGGTCTCATACCTCCCGATGTTTTAGGTGTTTACCCTTGGCTCATTCAACCTCTTCCTAAATTTGTAGAAACATAAAATTTGGATTCTATGTTTCCAAAAAATTTTTGATGCTTTGATTCAATTACTGAAAATCCCATTGACTCTACCACAAATGTAGAAAGTTCATAGCTGAGTATGTAGTAGCCAGCTAATGATGGGGGAAATGGCATTAAAAAATAATTGCTTGTATTTACTAGAAACTTAATTTAGTTAGTTTGAATTAAGCCTCTAACAAATACTTTTCACAGTGGCTACTTTTAGAGCCCCCACAGACTGTCCAATACCAATGATGGAATCAACCAGAAGGTTGAAGGATGAGATTTAATGCGCCTGCTTGGATTTGGAACTTTCCTGAAAAAATGATATTCGAGTCCTAGAATTGAATCCAAATCCTTCAAGATGGTAAACAAGTGTTTTACCATGCAGCTGATGTTAGAAACTTGGACATAAGAAAATAATTTAACCATTTCATCCTTGTTTTCACATTGTGTTTTTCTTTAATTTTACCTATTATAAACTTCTGGTAAGCATGAAATACACAATTTCCTTATTTTAAAGAAAATACAGCATTATTCAATATTTCTGTATGCTGCTACTATTTAAAAGCATATTGAATATTCTGAGTTCTGGTGAATCAATTATTTTTTAATGCAACTTCCAAATTATTGGCTTTATTTATAATGTTGTGCCTATGGAAAATCATGTTCTGAGTTATGATGGATTCAAACTATGGCTGAAAATTTTTAATGCAAAACCATTATAAGTTGGGGACTTTCTGTATTGTTATTTCAAATTAAACTTTTTTATTCCATATTTTTTTATACAATAAGGAATTCAGATATTAGATTAAAAAAAAATAAATAAACAAAAGAAGTCATATGACATTAGTGTTGCTAAAAGTACTTCATATTTGCTGTTATTATTATTATTCTGTTTCAATACAGCAAAAGTTATGAATACTTTATGAAACGAAAACTTTTAATTTACAAAACAGATCTTTTATGTAATATCAAATTAAATGATTATGAAAACAAATATATCAGAAATAGTGAATACAAATGATTAATAAAATAGGCTAATATTCTAGATTACACTATAAGTGATCTAGAATAATCTGTATTAATCCATGAAATTATTACTACTTATAATAACTTAAATCAATAAATAAATTATCCAAAACTAAACTTATTTACAGAAAAAATAATTTAATAATAATAATTTTTTTAAATAAGTTAACAACATTTATTATTTGTTTTTCATTATATTCTTTGTTAATAATTTATTAAAAAAATTTATTTTTACAGACAAGAAATGATCTTTCAACCCGTAAAAAAATTTATCAAACTGATGTAGAAGGTATGTTTAATATAAAGAAAATAAATATTTATAAAATGTCTTAAGATACAATTTAATTTGGGTAATATGAATTAATTAATGCAATTATATTCAAATTATCCTATTCAATGGTGTATAATTATGGTGTCACAAAACAAAACAGCTAAGAGAGATTCTAAAGTTGATTGCTGAAAAACTCTTAATAAAATTTTAAAGCAACACTTGTACAAAGGCTTTTTAGCAGGATGGGGCCAGAAAATTGTCCACCATTGATAACTGTTCAGATTTATTGGAATTTAAAAATTCCAGTAGAATTTTGTAAAAATAGAATATTAAGTTATTATTTATAAATAGTAAATAATCAATGAAATCAATGCCTGAATTATGAATTTCAACAGATTTTCATGGCTATTGCTTTATTTTATTCAGTGAAATCAATAACAAGAAGATTTGAAAGTGTGTATACATGTTTTTGATATTGCATTAGAAATATAAATAGAACTTAGATTTAAAGTTAAATTGCTGTATTTTAGTTTTTTCTTTGAGATGAAAATCACACTGATCAGAATAATATAGCTGACAAAATTCAACAAACTATAACACTTATTAGCAGTTTTAAGTTATAAATGTATTTTATTAATCATAATGTTTTGGAATACTCCATCTTCAGCAATATTCGAATAGCTACAAAAATGCATTCTATAGCCATTTAAATATCACTGAAGATGGAGAATCCCAAAAACTTTACGATTAACAAAATATGTTTATAACTTAATAAGTGCTATAGTTTGTTGAATTTTGAAGTAATTTGATTATAAGCTGAGTTAGTTAAATAATTATAATACAGCTATAATTAAAACATCTAATTTTATAAAAATTTGGAAAAATAGGATTAGATATATAGGGTGGGCCATAAGTTTCCATACATGGGAAAAATAAATATTTTTTTATGAAAAACCACTTTTATTTATATAATATGCTCTACATGATGACTACCATTGTTTTGAAAACACATTTCAATACATGTCTGCCACTGCTGATGAACACATATTAGCACAGCTGGAGTTATGCTTGTAATGGCATTGGTAATACGTTCCCTAAGATAATTTATGTTTCGTATCTTTTCCTGGTACACCATGGCTTTCAAATGCTCCCAAAGATGAAAATCAAATGGGGTAAGATCTGAGGATCTGGGAGGCCACTCCACAAGACCATGCCAACCAATCCAAGCATCTGGAAATTGCTGATTGTTAATCTATAGGGAGGGCCATATGTATGGAAACTTATGGCGTATCCTGTGTTAATTTACCTAATTATTAAAATTTCATAACTTTATGTAAATACTTATAAGAATGGAGATAAGAAATAGAAAAATTAAATACTGTTTTCAATATATTAATAATGTTTATTATTAAAGATATTTACGAGGGGTGATCAAAAAGTAAGGTTACAAAGCCTGCAGTGAAACGTGTACATTTTATTTCATACAACCAATACAGCCAACTGAGGTACATACATTAGGTTATTTTTTGGCATAGTCTCCATATTGGTTTAGGACATGGTCTCCATATCAGCTTAGGCCCTTGTCGTTCGTGGGATGAGTTTGAGTATTCCCTTCTGATAAAAATCCTGTCCTTGCATGTTCAGCTATGTTGTCATGAAGTATTTCACCTCCACGTCTGAAGCGAATCATTGGTCTCCTAGATGCTCCTTCAAGTGAGGAAAGAGGTGAAAGTTACTTGGGGTGTCATCTTCCTTCACGACAATGCATGACCTCATACAGCCCAGAAGATCACCATGCTGTTGAAGCAGTTTTGCTGGGACATCATCAAACACCCTCCCTACAGCCTGGACCTCGCTCCAAGCGACTTTCACCTCTTTCCTCACTTGAAGAAGCACATAGGAGATCGACAATTCGCTTCAGACAACGTTGTCACTTCGCGACAATGTGGCTGAACACGCAAGGATAGGATTTTTACCAGGAGGGAATATTCAAACTCATCTCATGAAGTGACAAGTGCCTAAACCGACATGGAGACTATATCGAAAAATAACCTAATGTATGTGCTATCAGTTGGCTGTATTGGTTGTATGAAATAAAATGTTCACGTTTCACTGCAGGCTTTGTAACCTTACTTTTTGATCACCCCTCATAGTACCAATAAAAATTATTACACTATGATGATTAATAACTTTATTTACTTCATTACTTTATTTTTAATTAATGATAAATAAAGATTATAAATAATGAAATTTAATGAAACAAATAGACTAGCAAGCTAATTTATTGTGATAGTTTACTGAAATTTTGTGATTCCAGCTTTATTGCTCTCTGATGCATCCTGTTTGCTTCCTGAAAAAAAAAAAAAAAAAAAAAAAAAAAAAAAAAAAAAAAAAAAAAAAAAAAAAAAAAAAAAAAAAAAAAAAAAAAAAAAAAAAAAAAACAGAATTTTGAATTAGATTTTAAATATGATTTCTTCTATATTATTAAAAAATTCAATATTTAATATATTTCATAGATTTTCTTTTAAATTCTCATGTTACTTGAATCATGACTTAACAAAATAAGATATTAACCATGAAAAAATGCTAAACATTACAATAATCATGTTTTTATTTGTTTCTTATAGCAAACTGTATATTTCAATAATTATATTTATTCAGTCTTAAAAATATTAATACTATTATTAATAGAGATCTAGATTCCATAAATTTTCTCCTGAATATGCCATTGAACACATACACACAGTTGTTACTTATAATACTTTTAATTGAAAAGATGATAATAGAATATTATAAGTTTAATAAATTTATTATTTTTTAATACATGAAATTATAATTCCAGAATTTTTAATTAAAATTAATATAGTATGATGATTCTAGCAGAGAATTGATTTAATAATGTTATTTTATAATGCTTTTAAAGTTTTAATACAAATAAAAATATTTATCGAATGCTATTAATGCATTATTTTTTCAAGGTATATACTTAATAAATTTTAAATATTAAAATATTTTATATAAAACAGTATGCTCAGAAAAGTTCTTAAATAACTTTTAATTGTGTTTTATTTTATATTAAATATGAATTATTTCCATCATATGTAGATTATAGATAGTATATTCTTGAAATTTTATTGTTGAAATGTTTAAAAAAATTGATTTATCATTTTATTTATATTAAAATAAATAAAATCAATTATTCACAACGAAAAAAACCTTAAATACTACTTAGATCTAATGCCTCCACTACCGATACAACTTCAAACAATCGTCGATCTTTACAAGAACTCAAATGTCACTTTCACCAATTCTATGTCTGTAAATTCAGCACCTCTCGTTACCAAACAACACCTCAAAAAACTTGTCGATTTCGTCGTTCTTTTATACGTGAGTGACGAACATTTCCGCATTTGCTCATTTACATACTTATACGTAACAAGTTCAAAGTTATTAGTTTACAGAGTAATTCATTCATGTCATTATCTTTACAATTAATTTATGTATC
>AYEL01084419.1:0-15697 GCA_000484575.1 Olivierus martensii
TTTCCTTAGGACAGCTTTCGGCGCGCACCTTTCTAAACGGCACCTTCTCTCGGACTCTCGACTCACCCTCTGTCCTGGACTTTTTCTCTTACCTATTTTCTTTCTCCTTCCCACGTACTTTGTTTTTAGGTTTGACTGTTGCTTGTGCACCCTCAACACAAGTTGCTACCTTAAGCCAAGCTTCAAGAGTATTCAGTTGTGTAACTGCAATAAAAGTTTTATAAGTCTCTTCAACACCGTCTGTCAAAGCTTGAATAACATTTTCTTCGTCAATATTACAAGAAGAAGCCATGTCCATCTTTCTATTAAAATACATTTGAACAATTTCACATTTGATACATTTTTCTCCTGACCGTTGGCGAATTTTGATAAAATTTAAAAATGATGAATCAATCGGTTTAGAGAATCGCGTTAAAAATTTCAACTTAATTTGTTTCCAATCGTCTTCTTTATATAACTTATTAAAATAATAAGTTAAGGCGTTGCCTTCGAGATAATTGCAAAAAATTAACTTTTTATAGTCTGAAATATTTAAGAACTTACATTGGTTTTCAAAAGTCATAATCCATGCTTTCGGATCGATTTCCTGCGTGAATTTCGGCAAATTCAGTTTCGGCGAAGGTTCTTGCATCTCTGGAATGTTGGTCTTATTCTGCTTCGACATTTGGGAGTTTGGTCTGAAAATACTTGTCTTGGAGAAGTAACTTCAGCTTTGATGTGTAATACAGGTAATATAGGTACAATCCTGTCGACTTTTATATTGTAAGGAGACAGATATAAAATTATTTCACAATTTTAAATGAAGAACAGACAAAGAAGATACATCACCCAGTCAGGCAGGACGCCACATACCAACTTAGTTTATTTTTCTTTTCCTCTCTCCCCGTTACAACCAACCGTGTTTTGTTTACATAAGAATCGAGAACCGACCTCTCCCGACAAATATTTTACATTTTACAATTTAACAGCTTAAAACTATAAAACATTTATTTTTCCCTATATATATTTTAAATATAACATTATATTTACTAGATTGAAGGTTTACTCATCATATTTGAATACAAAATAAATAATGAAAATTAAATGAGATACAGAATTTGTATTATTGTTTAATTTGCATTCTTTACTTTAGCATTATATTTAGTATAAAAATTTCGATTTAAATTGTGGGGTCCGCGGAGCGACTGTGGCGTCAGGATATTTATAGCCAAAAACGCGGATATGTGGCGCTTTCGTGGATAAGGACGGAAAGGAGAAATATCTCCAGTGATGCAATGACTGACAACGATACGGTTGAAATCAAACCTGGATCTTTATTGAGAGAGATTTCTTTTACAAATGTTGCTGACCCGAACACAGGGAGCAGCACATTGTAATAAAATGGAGGATAAATACCTTTGATGATTATTTAACAAAGTCCTTAGAGTTCTGATTATTGTCGAAATGTCCTTTAAATTCGCACGGAATCTTCTTTGTAACAGTTCTTTTGATTCTCTTCTTTTATTATGATGTCTTTATTTGTTCACGGCTCCTTTCGTTGCACCACACAAACACAAGTTTTGATTTTTAATCAATCCTTTCCTAGGATAGCTTTCGGCGCGCACCTTTCTTAACAGTACCTTCTCTCGGACTCTCCACTCACCCTCTGTCCTGTACTTTTTCTCTTACCTATTTTCTTTCTCCTTCCCACGTACTTTGTTTTTACAAAGTTTCTGGACTTTTTCCCTTACCTATTTTTTTTCTCCTTCCCACGTACTTTGTTTTTACAAAGTTAACCTTTCGTTTACATTATTTCGTTCCTGGCAATACCTGCCCGCAATTTGATCTCGCGTCGTCGCTATCATGTTTCGTGTTTCGTCAAGACCTATGTTTTGTATATAAAATTCTGCTGATAATCGAGACACATTAATCGATTGTTTATTTGTCATTGCTATCATGTCTCGTGTTTCGTCGAGACCTATGTTTTGTATATAAAATTCTGCTGATAATCGAGACACATTAATCGAATTGTTTATCGCTAAATTAACATTTTCCCGAGGATGTTTATATATTATTTTACAAAACTATTTCTTTTATTTATAATTACATTAAATTTTTCCTATTTTTTTGTATTATTTATTGGGAGAAGTTTCCGCAGCGAACGAGAAACTTCATCCATCTACACTTCACATTTCTTTTCTTTTCTTTTTAACTTATTTCTTCATACAATTAATAGTTCATCATAGAGAAAATGCGCACTATACAAATATAGTTGCGATTCTCACAAAATTAAAACTGGATTTAAAATAAAGCTATATTCATAAATTGTTTAATGTATTCAAATTTGGATGATATACAGTCGATTCTCACTATTTGCAATAGTTACATTACATAAATTCTTTGTGAATACTGAATTAGCAAATAGTGAACCATTGCGCTTATGAGAAATATAGAGTTAGGTTCCTGCGAACCTTTCTTCTGAACATTTTCATATTTGGTTCATGTATGTTTTTCTGTTTACAGATACCTTATTTAATTTGTATTACATTACTTATAAATAATTAAAATATTTGCAGTGTATAGTACTATATACAGCATTATAATTACAGTAATCTTTATTTAATTTTTAAAAACATTAACTATGTAGTAAATAAAATCTTATTTTTGATTGATAGTTTTTTGATGTTGCAAGATGCAACAACTGACACACTGTCTTTCTGAACTGCATTGAAAAACTGTCCAGCCAGCCTTATCTGCATTGCTTTCTGCCTCAAATTTAAATTTTCGGGCATAAGGAGCAAATGTGCAGGAAGTTAGATGCCTAAATTTAAGGCTGCATTCAAGCATGGGGTCATATTCTTCTATGGGACCTGTGGACGATATGTACAGGCTTTTGGCCTATCTGCAGTCTATGGAGTGAGCAAGGATAGGTAATGAGAAATTTTTCAGCAAACTGATTCAGATACTATATCAACATTAAAAGATTCAGATACTACATTTAGTATCAAACAGTTCCCTTTCTCTCTTTCTCTCTCTCTCCAGAGAGAAAGAGAAAGGGTGTACAATGGTAATAGTATTTTTGCCGCTGTGCAAGAGTCTGCGAATAAGCACGAAAGCTCTGTGAATAACGATTTTGTAGTTACAAATAAATTTTCGCAAATAGTCGAATACGTGAATACGGAATCCACAAATAATGAGAATTAACTGTATGTACACAATACTTCAAATACTATATAATATAAAATATTGTGTGATAAATTCATATAATATAGTATCTTTTAATAATTTTAATACCAAAATCTATCTTTAAAAAGATATTGAAAAAATCTGAGGACTAGAATTAAAAATACTCATTTGAAGCATAAAAAAGCAAATATGAATTAAAAAAAACTATTGATGAAAAATGGGAGGACAAAAGAATCTTAATGATTTATATATTATTCTTTGAAATTTTTAGGTATTATGCCTTAAAAATTTTAAATTTATGCAAATTATTTTAATCCTGAAGATTTTTGAAAGTTTAGCTAAAACATACTTTTACAATAAAGCAATTGGCTAGCATATTCCATGCACTTATTTTTACAGTTAGTTATTAATTCTTATTATTATATTACTATGTATTACTACACTTAAGACTTTAAAGAGGTTATTAGTTATGTTTAGATGCTAACTAAAGTTATTAATGCTGTTATTGTTACAAATAATATTACTCAAGAGCCCTTTAGCAGTCAAAAGATTTTTATTCAGTAACGTTTTCAACACTCTTGGCATCGTCCTCAGCTGTTACAATCTGATTAACCCTGCTACATTAGAGCAGGAGACCTAACTACATAAAATAAACAAACACAACAAAGATTTAAAAGGCCTGTGTACATCTGGAGGTGCTCCCCTTAGCATTTCCTGCCAGCAAAGTAATACATTTTTGTTACATGACTCCACTACAAGAATACATCCCGTATAGTATCAACCACCTTACAAAATTTTTTTACAAATTATTTTTCTAAAACATGAATTTAAAATATAAAGTATTCAGCAGCTGTTAAAAATTAAGAATAAAGATAAAAATGATATATAAACAGGCAAAATTATTCATAAATTGCCATACATCCCTTTACGGGAGTGTCAAAAAACCGATTGTAGTGTATCCTTTTAGCCTGCTTTTCTTACTTTGCATAACCATCTCCATGCACTAGGGACCGTTTCTGGTTCCATGAAATTAATCACACATCCTCCCCTCTTCTTTCTGAGGATTTCTAATGCCTCAATCATATTTCTGTCCCAGTTTTTTTCACTTGGTCAAATAATCCTCGTTCTTCCCCACTGCACTTCCATATCGTGGAGCAGCGACCTCTGGCTTAGCGCAGTGGAGAGTTTACCGTACGTGAGGTTTGTTTTATGCTCCTTTAATCTCTCTTCCAAGTTCTTCCCCATATACCCTATATAAAATTCTTCTCTATCCAACGAGTGATTAGTAATAGGAATTTCATACACTCCACTTCTGACCTTATCTTTATATCGGTCTTTGTCATTTCTAATCGTTCCGAAAACCATCGGGTTTCTTCTAAAACACAGAGTACAATTCATTAACCCGCCGATGTTCCTGGCAAATTTTTCTACCTCTAGGGGTTGGTCGACACACCTAAAGGAAACAGATTTACTTGATTGTGTTTTCTCCTTGTATACACTTCTCTCTACTTTGTTAAGAAGCTTCTTTAGAAACTTTTTTCATAACCATGTTTCCACTTTTTAGATATATATGTCTCCACTGAAAATGGAGAATATATCACGAATATTTATCGCAAGCCTACATATTGCCCGGTACTAATACTGGTATGGTCTTGTGACCCTATCCAGTATAAACTCGCAGTGTTTAGGTCCATGCTTTTTAGAGCATAAACGCATATCACGAAATGGTGTCATAGGAGGGATGAAATAGAGTATATATTTGCACAGGGACATAAGCATGGGTACTCGTTTAGTGTCTTGGAAGATATCCTCTCCAAGATCTATAATAATACTTTAAATCTGCAAGCTCATGACCATAATGCGCAATCTGAGGTGGATAGGCAACCATATACAGCGGTTAGATATGATAGAGGATTATATAAAATATGAAATAAAAATCTGAGACAAGCCAGGTATAAGCTAGCATGGAAGAGGGGTCCCACCATGTTTGATAGCTTAAGGAATGCTAAGGACGATGTCCCTACAATAAATAAAGCGGGAGTATATTCAGTCCCTATACATTTTAACCAAGAAGGGAATACCAGGTATTATATAGGTAGTACGACACAAAATCTGTATAAAAGACTGAAGGAACACAAGAATGACATTACCACAGGAAGGCTGACCACTGCCCTTGCAATTAATGCATACGAAGAAGATGTTACCATACAATGGAACTATGCTAGCTTATTAAAGACCATCATGGAGCCAAAAGGTCTTGCTGTCCACGAAACTATGGAAATAGAAAGAAGATTACGCACAGGGGACATAATCAATGAGTCATGCCCAATTGTTCTGCCAGAAGCATGGAAGTGGTGTGTATACAACAGACTTTAATGAACATCCGACTGACCATAAGGGTAGTACTAATACCGGCATGGTCTTGTGACCGTATCCAGTATAAGCTCGCAGCATTTAGGTCCATGCTTTGTAGAGTATTTACGCATATCACGAAGTGGTGTGATAGGAAAGATGAAATAGAGTATATATTTGCACAGGGACGTAAGCATGGGTACTCGTTTAGAGTTTTGGAAGGTATCCTCTCCAAGGTTTATAACAATACTTTAAATATGCAAGCTCATGACTGCAATGCACAATCTGAGATGGATAGGCGACCATATACAGCGGTTAGATATGATAGAGGATTATATAAAATATAGAATAAAAATCTGAGACAAGCCAGTTATATGCTAGCATGGAAGAGGGGTCCCATCATGTTTGATAGCTTAAGGAATGCTAAGGACGATGTCCCTACAATAAGTAAAGCGGGAGTATATTCAATCCCTATACATTTTAACCAAGAAGGGAATACCAGGTACTATATAGGTAGCATGGCACGAAATCTGTATAAAAGACTGAAGGAACACAAGAATGACATTACCACAGGAAGGCTGACCACTGCCCTTGCAATTAATGCATACGAAAAAGATGTTACCATACAATGGAACTATGCTAGCTTATTAAAGACCATCATGGAGCCAAAAGGTCTTGCTGTCCACGAAACTATGGAAATAGAAAGAAGATTATGCACAGGGGACATAATCAATGAGTCAGGCCCAATTGTTCTGCCGGAAGCATGGAAGTGGTGTGTATACAACAGACTTTAATGAACATCCGACTGACCATAAGGGTGCTTTATTGTATATGCTTTTTCTTTGCTATAATTAAAGATATGATCCGAGATAGATGGATCTAAAAGAGACATAAGACAGTGAACAGTGACGTTTCCACATAAATGATGGTCTGTCTTACGTATATTATAGAAGTGTTGGGACTTGGAATTATATGTATTGTAATTGTGATTTTGTTTATTGTTTAATTGTATATGAGTTTTAAATGTTTAAATGATAGAAATTTAGGTTCTTTTATTCGATAATATGTTAAATTAATGACAGTTATAATGTTCGCATATATAAGTTATTCTATAGTAAACGTGTGTTCGGAGATTTAAATTTCTTATACTGTTTGACTTTCTAATGTTCAGTTAGTGTTCTATTTTGTATATGAGAGGCACTGAAGAGGAACTGCTTAAGGTTCAAAAACGTTATGCCAGAATAAAAAAAAGCATTTATTTACTTATAGGAGAAGAATGTTCAGAAATTCAATCCAAATTTGATCTTCATCGTTCTACTTTACCTCCAATGGTTATAGCAACACCATTTGATAAAGATGGAATTATATGGACTTAAAAATCTCTTGTACTTTCTAAAGAGCTGTAATGGACTGTTTGATTATTTAAATACCCATGTTTTGCCCGATTCCCATAATTGTATTAATTTCCTCACTTCTATCTCCGAATCTAGAACAGTGAGTGTAGGCTCTCCTGAAGAGGGCTGAAAAGGCAGCCTTCTTGTGAAAGTCTATTTTTGGATACCACAGGAATATACAAGGGAGCGCTTCCTGATTTTCTATAGACCGTAGTCCTATAGTCTCCAACCGCAATTGCAATTCTCAGGTCAAGTAAGTGGACATCAGTTTTACTTTCTTGTTCCTTTTTAACTATAAGCCCCAAGCTACCGTTCGAGAGGGAAGCAGCCATCTCTTCTGCCTTACATTCGTTCTCCCAAATTACTAATATATCATCTATGTATCTCAGGTATACTTTTAAAAACAGATTAAAAAGCTGGATGGTCTCCCATTCTTGTCATCTAACTACTAACCCAGCCAAAACACCCACCATTGGACTACCAATGGGAACTCCCTTCATTTGCCGGAAAAATTTCTAATTAAATTTAAAATAAGAATGATGGCAGACCAGGTTACAGAGATCCCTCAGTATATGGACTTAAAAATCTCTTGTACTTTCTAAAGAGCTGTAATGGACTGTTTGATTATTTAAATACCCATGTTTTGCCCGATTCCCATAATTGTATTAATTTCCTCACTTCTATCTCCGAATCTAGAACAGTGAGGCTACGTTCACACCAAGCGCGCTTCAAGACTAAGCGAAGCGCGCTTGGTGTGAACGTAGCCTGAGTGTAGGCTCTCCTGAAGAGGGCTGAAAAGGCAGCCTTCTTGTGAAAGTCTATTTTTGGATACCACAGGAATATACAAGGGAGCGCTTCCTGATTTTCTATAGACCGTAGTCCTATAGTCTCCAACCGCAATTGCAATTCTCAGGTCAAGTAAGTGGACATCAGTTTTACTTTCTTGTTCCTTTTTAACTGTAAGCCCCAAGCTACCGTTCGAGAGGGAAGCAGCCATCTCTTCTGCCTTACATTAGTTCTCCTAAATTACTAATATATCATCTATGTATCTCAGGTATACTTTTAAAAACAGATTAAAAAGCTGGATGGTCTCCCATTCTTGTCATCTAACTACTAACCCAGCCAAAACACCCACCATTGGACTACCAATGGGAACTCCCTTCATTTGCCGGAAAAATTTCTAATTAAATTTAAAATAAGAATGATGGCAGACCAGGTTACAGAGATCCCTCAGACACTCCTCCAGCACATTCCACTCCTCCACCTCCTGCAGGCCATTACAAAGTAGATGATAAAGTTCAATACAAGCTGGTTCTATCCGAATAGAGGGATAGAGAGATTCAAAATCGAACATCGTAAGTCTTTCCTTTGGGAATGGGCCTTTCTCCAAAAGCTTATCTAGTAGCTCCTCTATACAGACAAGAACAAGAGACCACCCAGCTTTTTAACCTGTTTTTAAAAGTATACCTGAGATATGTAGACAATATTTTAGTAATTTGGGAGAATGAATGTAAGGCAGAAGAGATGGCTGCTTCCCTCTCGAACGGTAGCTTGGGACTTACAGTTAAAAAGGAACAAGAAAGTAAAACTGACGTCCACTTACTTGACCTGAGAATTGCAATTGCGGATGGAGACTATAGGACTACGATCTATAGAAAACCAGGAAGCGCTCCCTTGTATATTCCTTTCACAAGAAGGCTGTCTTTTCAGCCCTCTTCAGGAGAGCCTACACTCACTGTTCTAGATTCGGAGATAGAAGTGAGGAAATTAATACAATTATGGGAATCGGGCAACAACATGGATATGAAAAAAGTTTCTAAAGAAGCTTCTTAACAAAGTAGAGAGAAGTGCATACAAGGAGAAAACACGGTTGAGTAAATCTGTTTCCTTTAGGTGTGTCGACCAACCCCTAGAGGTAGAAAAATTTTTGAGGAACATCGGCGGGTTAATGAATTGTACTCTGTATTTTAGAAGGAACCCGACGGTTTTCGGAACGATTAGAAATGACAAAGATCGATATGAAGATAAGATCAGAAGTGGAGTGTATGAAATTCCTATTACTAATCACTCGTTGGATAGAGAAGAATTTTATATAGGGTATATGGAGAGGAACTTGGAAGAGAGATTAAAGGAGCATAAAACAAACCTCACGTACAGTAAACTCTCCACTGCGCTAAGCCAGAGGTCACTGCTCCATGATGTGGAAGTGCAGTGGGGAAGAACGAGGATTATTCGACCAAGTGAAAAAAACTGGGACAGAAATATGATTGAGGCATTAGAAATCCTCAGAAAGAAGAGGGGAGGATGTGTGATTAATTTCATGGAACCAGAAACGGTCCCTAGTGCATGGAGATGGTTATGCAAAGTAAGAAAAGCAGGCTAAAAGGATACACTACAATCGGTTTTTTGACACTCCCGTAAAGGGATGTATGGCAATTTATGAATAATTTTGCCTGTTTATATATCATTTTTATCTTTATTCTTAATTTTTAACAGCTGCTGAATACTTTATATTTTAAATTCATGTTTTAGAAAAATAATTTGTAAAAAAATTTTGTAAGGTGGTTGATACTATACGGGATGTATTCTTGTAGTGGAGTCACGTAACAAAAATGTATTACTTTGCTGGCAGGAAATGCTAAGGGGAGCACCTCCAGATGTACACAGGCCTTTTAAATCTTTGTTGTGTTTGTTTATTTTATGTAGTTAGGTCTCCTGCTCTAATGTAGCAGGGTTAATCATATTGTAACAGCTGAGGAAGATGCCAAGAATGTTGAAAATGTTACTAAATAAAAATCTTTTGACTGTTAAAGGGGTCTTGAATGATATTACTCTTAGTTTGTGTTTGGTGCAGTCTAATTGAATATTTATTATGCTGTTATTGTTTTTAATTTCTATTCTTATGTAAAATCTGAACATTGAATTTTATTGATCTAGGCTAAAATCTTTCATATTTTTGTTTAGAATTGTTCAAGACTTTAGACAACCTATATACTGGTAATTATATGCTATTGTAACATCTAATCATCTTTTGAAATTTCCTAAATGTGAATTCTTTGACATGTAGCTTAATATAATATACTGTATTAATAATAATAAATTGACTGAGTAAATTGTTGAGAATTCTTAAATAATCAAATTTTAATACAAAAAAAAAAAAAAAAACATTTTTTTATTTATGTGGGTGTGGAATATGCTTTTCAGTCATTTAATTGTGAAAGTATGCTTTAGTTGAACTTTCAAAAATCTTCAATATCAAAATGAATTAATTAATTTGTATAAATTTAAAATTCTTAAGGCGTAATATCTAAAAGTTTCAAAGAATAGCATATAAAGCATTAAGACTCTTCTCCTCTTATTTTTTATCAATGATTTTTTTTAATTGATTTTTGCTTTCTTTATGCTCCAATAGAGCATTTTTAATTCTAATTAAATATTGATTAAAATAGAAAATAAATGAAATCATCATGAAAAACCTTGTAATCCATTGCCATATTTAAATTAAAAGAAACAAAATGAATTTTCAATTAATCTGCTAGTTTTTCTGTTTACATTATTTGAAATTATCTAACAGATTTCGAAACATTAAAAAGCTAAAATTATTATGGGTGAAATATTTGAACGTATATAAATGTGTAAAGAATAATTTTTATTGTGTTAAGAATAATTATTTAACATATATTTTAAATTTATTTTCAGGTCAACAAAAAACTTCAGATATAACAAAGGCTAAAGCTATAGTAGGTATTTGTCCAGATATGTGTCCTGAAAAAGAACGATATAGTCGTGCAGAGAAAAATTGTCTTTCAATTTTTGAAACAACAGCAGATAAGGTAAATATTTTTATAATGGTAGATTTCAGCAATTGAATATAAATTTTCAATGCCAAATATTTTAGATAATAGATCATAAAGCAGTTGTTAAAGAATATAGTCGGTCTTCAGCTGATCAAGAAGAACCTTTACCACATGAATTGAGACCACCTGATGTCTTGATAAAAACAATGGATTATTTACTGTGTAATATTATAGATTTAGTGGAAGATGACAAAATATCTGGTTTCACAATAGGGGAATGGTATGATTTCATTTGGAATCGAACAAGAGCTATTCGTAAAGTAAGTTATTTCATTTTTATATTTGTTTTTTAAACAGTTTCCCATATAAATATATTATTCCTGTAATAAAGTTTAACAAGAAAGATAAATATTTTAATTTTAATATTTCTATATAAAATTTAAAAATTAGAAATTTATTTCTATAGCTCTTTAGAAATGGATATAGTTATTTGCATTTGTGAGGATAGAAAATTTCACATAAACATTTTTTATTATATCTTTTATTAAAAATTATATGTTTAGTTCTCATTTTACTCATTCTCCATTTGTTTTTTCATGATACATGTTTGAAGAATATATTCCATCTCAGAGATACATAAAAATTTTCATAGATATGTGATTTAGAAAAAATCAAAGTATAAACACAGAAACGTTTTCAGTCCATACGATCCTTATAAGCTGTACATATACTATACACATATATTATGTAAGACTTAATAACAAAAACATTAATTTAATTCTTAAATGTTTTTATTATTAAGCCTTACATAATATATGCATATAGAATATGTACTGCTAATGAGGGTCATATAGACCAAAAATGTTTCTGTGTTTATATACTGACAATAATTTGCAACTAATAAAGTTTCTTTTGGATCAGTATCCTACCTTAATACTAGAAACAGGAATCCAATTGTGTATATCGAATTTAAGCATTGTTGGATTCATGCAGTTTTTGATTTCTGAAGAAATTTTTTGGGCAAATAAACTATGTAAGTCAGGGACTTCTGTACAGTATGCAGATGACCCACTCAATATTCCATTCACTAAGCTTCTCAAAATGAGAGACATGAATCTGTTATTCTTCATTCTGAGATTGCATTCATTTTCAGTTTCCTTTTCGCTTCTGATAGTGTGAGCATCTTCTCATACTAAATGCACACTGGTGTTCAGAGAAAGTGCATCCCTTAAAATTGCATTTAATATATGAAGGCCTAGATAATTCAGCTAAATACAGTGAAACCCCGCTCGTGCGTTCCCGTATCGTACGACTTTCCCGCTGCTCGTGCGTTCCCGTATCATACGACTTTCCCGCTTTAAACGTCTATTTTTGAAGTCCCAACATATTCTTATACATGCAATGTAAAACTTTCCCTTTTCCTACGTTTTAATTATATAACGTTTTTATTATGACGTCATCAGAGTTCTTTTTTATTATGACATCATCAGAGCTTCCTGTTTCGTGCATTTTCCCGGCTCGTTCGACTTTTCGGGCCGGTCCCTGAAAAGTTTCAACACTATAATATTCATATTTGAGAAAAAATTTGTAAATCTGGAAATAGTTAAGTGGGTTACCATTTTATTAATATTCTTAATAAAATGGATATCATCCCATAGAATTTATTCCATTTGAGTTTTGATTCAATAGCAAGTTTGCATCTGGTGAACTTATTCATTTTGTTTTCCATTTAGAATGATAAATTAAAGCAAGTGGATGGTTCTGATAACATTTCAATCATAATTTCATGTTTTTCAAAACTGTTGTATAATGTTCATTTTAGTATATTTTGAAAGCACTTGTCAAGTATTAGTTAATTTTGCCTTAACTATTAATAACTATTTTTTATTTATATTTGTACTTGCAATGCTAGTCATTAATGTAATATGGATGATGTACTTTCTTTGAATATCAGTGTATGTCTAGTATTTTGAGATATTATACAAGTAATATTTACGTGAGATATTTTTTTGTATAAATTATACATTTTTACATAAATATTACTGTATTGGGGGGAAATATAGTATTCACAAATCATATATATTGCACTTTATTTGCAATTTAAAAATTTTTAGTGGTAATTTATGGATATATGTGATTTTTGTCTTATTTTCTGTTATTAGATTTTAATCTTTGCATAATATATGATAGTACTAAATATAAAATTCAATATTATTGTGCATACTATATTTTCTGTATCATAACATAATGCATATGACCATACACAGGATGGAAGAAAAATCTGTACTCCTCCAAATAACTTGATAAGTATCATAGATTCCAAAAATCTGTTAATGCCAATAAATAGGAAGTCATGGATGGGCTTCCTGATGGTGACTTTCAAATGAGTTGATTATGCAAATGAGTACAATTGCAAATCCTATCTCATAAACCATAACAGATAGGGAAAAATTTTCAATTACAAACTTATTCAGCATTCAGTTCTGAACACACTAAAAAACTTCATCAAATTTGGATGGATAGTTCACCCAAAAATAAAATAAAAACATTTTTATACACAAAGGGCTGACACTTATTTCTGACATCTAAATAACAAATCAACACCAAAATATAATATCTCAAATCAATAAATTGAAAACACAGAGACTAATCAACAAGCAAAAATTAATCAAGAATGTTCTCAAAATGTCTTTTACCAGTACTCAAGTACAATTAACATGATGTTTTATGGATTTCCTCATAGTCTTCAGAGTATCAATAGAAATCTTTGCACAAACAATAATGATGTGGAATCTTAAGATCCTTTAGTGTTATTATGCAAGAATGAAAGTTGTTATGGCCTCATCAGTTGCTGTTTGTGGCGATCTGATCTTGAGCATTTCAAGGAATTGATGTATGATAGATCTAAGTGTTCTTGCTGAGGGATATTTTTCGTAATAAAGTTGAACTGCAGCAGCAACATTTGCATTAGCAGCATCATAGAATATGACTATGGCAGTTATTTCATTAAATTTGTACTTAATCATTGTACTGTATATATACAGTTTGTTCCTAAAAAGGTGTTCACCTAAGCGGAAAATATTTGGTTTCCTTACAATACTTACAAACCAATGAGATTAATCAGTTCAGGCGTGAATTCGAGTTTGCAGAGCTTTGGATGATTCCATTTATTTTTTCTAAGCAATAGGGTTAGGTAGGCTTAAAGACAGGTGTTCAATTATTTTTTCCGAAAATTGATTTTGAACATTTATTAGGAAAGTTTAAATATATTATTTACAAATTAATCTATGTTATTATTAATTTAGGCAAAATGCAGCATTGTATAGTCGTAACTAAACGAGTAATTAAGCGATAAGCTTTTAAAGCACTAAGCAAAGCACTGGCAACTACGGGAAGTATTTTATTTTATTGTTTTATTTGAAAATGTATACTTCTTTCTGCATTTGTAATAAAATTAAAAACTGTTCCAAATGATTCTCATTGATAAAGTGTTTATTATCCATTAATTGACCAAATGATAAAAACCAAACAATATTTATTTCATTTCCATGCAACTTAATCGTTGGATTTAAAAAAGAAAATATAAAATTGAACGTGAGTGTCAAAATGAATTTTGTGTTATAATGTCTGTTTTGATTTTCTACTAATTTTTCTATAAGAGTTTATATTTGTGTTGTATAATCAAATTTATAGTTTGTTCTACCATGCCTTTCTGAAAGTTTGGTATAAAGTATAACAGATTTCAATTGTTACATATTTACATATTATATTCTGTTTATTTTAATAAAGATATAACTATCTTTCACTTTGTATTTTTATTGTTTTCACCCAAAACATTATAAAACAATTGGATTTGATTTGTAAAAACATAAATGCTAATCTAAGTTTCTACAAAATTTCATTTAAAAAATCATTTCTTATGAAATACTTTATTAATTATATCATTAAATGTTTATTTTGAATTAGTCATATACAGTCAAACCTCTTTAAGCCGCCACCATCGGTTCGAAGGTCCTCTCTGGCGGTAAAGGAGGGTGGCAGTTTATGGAGGATGTATGGTAACATGTGAGAAAACATGTATAGACTAGAATGACATTGTTTCATTTAATTAAAGTATTTTCTTTCAAATACAAAAAAATTTACATACCGTTTTTTACTAAAACATTCAAATTTCCTTATATAAAATGCCATGTATTAAATACCCATAGTGATCCTCCTTAATGATAATTCTTTCATATTCTAAAAATTACATTTAATTCACTATTACATTTACATTATCAGTTAATGTACAAAATAAGCTTAAATACCTTTTAAACAATTTTCATTATCCTTATGGTTATCAAATAACTTCTTCATCTTTACATTATGTTTTCCTTTATTTTTATTTTATTAAGGCTTTTTTCCTTTGGGAGAATAAATTTATTTATTAAAAAAAAACTTTTTATGATACTTTTTACATATTTAACAAGTCTCTATCTATCTAAATTCTACCTGTAAAAAAGCACTTTTTCTATTAAATTTACATTTTCTCAGCGATTATTTCAACTAATTTACATTTATCTTAGGTGTTTATGTCACCCTCTACCGGGAAAAGAATATCCCACCAAATACCAGGAATTTTTAAACCATTTTTATTATTAACTATTAAATTATTATTTTTTGTTTCTTCTTTTTTAATAAAATAAAATTCATAAAAAAACCTTTTTGTATGTTTTCTTTCCTGCTTTAAAATTTGTATACAATTTTTATTAATGCTGCAGTTATTTTCTAGACAATGTACTGATATTCCTGACTTCCCTGTTTTAGTTCTAATATATCTGTTATGCTCATTAAACCTTATTTGTAATTGTCTTTTAGTTTCACCAATATATATTTGTTTATCTATACATGTGAATTCTAACTTATAAACTACATAATCCATACTCAATATTGATTGTACTGTACGACCCAAATAAATTAAACTTTTAACAGTAAACTGTAACTTTGGAG
>AYEL01084420.1:0-59406 GCA_000484575.1 Olivierus martensii
TTATTATTATTATATTACAAAATAATTCATTTTAGAAATTTTTAATATTTAAGCTGTTGTTTTATATCTTATATTAAATATGTTTTTTAACAGAAGAAGCTTTATGGGCATTAATGTCTTCTGTAGCTTCAACACCGGGAGAGCATTATCGTATTTTAGAAGCTCGAGATAAATTGCTTCGACTGCGTAAGTTAAAGTTTACCTCATTTCTTCATTCTTATTTTGTATCTTAACATTATTTAAATAAATTTTATATGTAAACATCCAAAGTTTATTTTTTTATCAGTTTCTATAGATAAATTTTAACAAGCAATTACTATATAATAACCTATATAGAGTCAATTTTTAGAATGTTGTTGGATTTTCTACTATTTAAAAATATAAATGTATCTCATTTACAATATCAATTGTTAATTTATATTAGGATTTATTTAAGATATATTAATAAATGATGACTTAAAAGTCATTGCTTTCCCAAAACAACTTTCAGAAAATATTTAGAAACCATCATCAGAAATTCATTATAGTTCTGTTTTGAAAGTTATAAACACAACTGCAATAAACCAATTAGGACCTGTGAAATTGCAGTTGTAAAATTCTATTGTTTGTTCCTGCCACACACTGAAAATGCTGTCAATTTCACACAAGAGGTTAAATTAACAGCGATACAGAATGTCCCTTTAATTTGAAATGAACAAGTCATTAGATTTGTCCCACTTCATCAAGAAGAGGATAGTTAACAACAACTGCAGGTGCTAGTGTGCCTTCTAATTTTAAGAATGAAATTATGACACAATAACAGATATAATTCATTTGCATTGTGTTTTTCAATTGGTGACATCTTAATTTTAAAAAATGAAAAGAAAGATATATACATCTTAAAACTAAAACTGAACTTCTTCAGACCATTAATAAATGCAATTGTTCAAAAAGTGAAATTTGTAAAGATTTTAGTATGGCAAATTACTACCTATCCATGATGATAAAAAGTTGAAACATTATATTATAAAAACAAAATTACTGCTGCAGATGTCTATTAAATATTAGGCTATGTGTGTACTTCTTAGATATTTATCCAACAAAGAATTGTTTGAATGCATCAATAAATTAGAATATTTGTAGAATGTACAGAAAAATGCACAGAAAAGTTACCAACTTATTCAATTAAAATTAGACTACATGAATAAACAATGTTTTAATAAAATGTAGTTATGTTACTTTCCCAACCATTTTATCTTTGAAACAGATTTTATATTATTAATACAATACTTGAATATTAATGGAATATCAAAGCAAATGATCTACTGGAAGTAGTGACTGAAAATTTATAATTTTACTTGATTAAATTATGTTTGTTAGCCAAATAGCTGTTTGCCTATTGACCAGTGAAACTAATTGTAGAATTTGAAAAATTAACAATAATTAAAATGAATTTTAAACATGTTATATCAGTTCTTCTCAAAGTGTGGGTTGTGACCCCATATGGGATCATGTAACTAAATTTGGGGTCGCAGAAATTTTAGCCAACATTTTAATTCATATTCCTAGTTCATATACCTCTATACCCAGGGTCACAAAAATGTTTGCTCGGGTAAAAGGGGTCGCCAAATGAAAAAGTTTGAGAAGCGCTGTGTTATATACATACATATTAAACATTATATTAGAAGCAGAATATTGAAAAAATATTAACTTTTTACATGGAATATCATTATAGTCTTATGAAATAAACTTTGAGAAACATTCTCAACTTTTCCTTTAATTCTTCTCTTAACATGAAATTTTAATTAACAGAAAAAATTTTCTGGTTTCAATCATTTTTTGTTGATTGTTTTCCACTGTAATTACATATGCCTGCAACTTCTACTAAGCCATTTTTGATACAGAAAACTTTTATATATATATGTGTGTGTAAGGAGACAAAGAGATATAAAATTATTTCACAATTTTAAATGAAGAACAGACAAAGAAGACACAACACCCAGTCAGGCAGGATGCCACATACCAACTTAGTTTATTTTTCTTTTCCTCTCTCCCCGTTACAACCAACCGTGTTTTGTTTACATAAGAATCGAGAACCGACCTCTCCCGACAAATATTTTACATTTTACAATTTAACAGCTTAAAACTATAAAACATTTATTTTTCCCTATATTCTCCCCCCTGCAAAGATGAGGTTATGGGAAGTAGATATAAGATAACATAAATTCTAGAAATATAAAATTAATCAATAAAGTAATAAAAATTGAAAAATAATCACATATATAATCATAAAATGACAATAACATACTAATCAATAAAGTAATAAAAATTGAAAAATAATCACATATATAATATAATTAACCATTTAAACATGGTTATTGTTCACTGTTATAAGGTAGTATTTGTGATGTAGCTATATTATCTATAGATGATAAAGATAGTATAATTTAAAAATTATCAATACTTATGTAACAAAAAATGTCTTATAACCAAAACTCGAGCATAGAAGGTTGAATTGATGTTTTCTCGTTATTGTCATTAAGAAAAGGATTTGTATTAAAATTTAAACATGGTTATTGTTCACTGTTATAAGGTAGTATTTGTGA
Source organism: Olivierus martensii (assembly GCA_000484575.1). Taxonomy (NCBI): domain Eukaryota; kingdom Metazoa; phylum Arthropoda; class Arachnida; order Scorpiones; family Buthidae; genus Olivierus; species Olivierus martensii. Next base: position 2,586 of record AYEL01084420.1, read on the forward strand.
TGTAGCTATATTATCCAAACAAAATTGTTTAAAAGGATTTTTAGATTGATATTCAAAAGGATTTTTATTAGTATTTATAGACTTAGAAGTATTATTGTCATTGAACGGATTTGTGGAGCAATAACACATATCATCGTCAATAACAGGATCATTCTCATCATTAAAATATGAGAAAATGGGGTTGAAAGTTGACAATGAATCATGTTCAAGGGAAATATGGTTAAATTGTGTGTTTGCCTTTAATTGAAAAGAATCTGATGAATGAAATTCTTTCAATTTACTAATATGAATTATATCAGGTTTTTGATGTAGAACTTGATTAGGTCTATCTATTTCAAATGTTACCTGCGAAGGTTGAGATAAAATGGTAAACTGGTCTTGAAATTTCGGAATAAGCTGCTTCATATTAGGGTAGAAAAATGTCTCCACTAATACCTTGTCACCGACCTTAAATTTTGAAGGAGGATGATTTTTATCATACCTTTCTTTATTCTTAAAATGAACCTGTTTATTCTTTTCAAAAGCTTGCTTGCGAGCTTCTTCAATAGGGGGATAAATATGAGTATCTGGAAAAATGTCATTTTTTTTGGAGATATGCCTAACATAGAGTACTTGGAAGGAAATCCAGTACTTGAATGAGGGGTGGAGTTATATTCATCTACAACTTCAGTCATGAGTTTTGGCCATGCAATGTTTCTTGTAGAATTAAACTTGCATCTTAATCTGTTAATTAAGGTAGAGTTAGTTCTTTCCACAAGTCCATTCGTTTGTGGTCTGTGGGATGATGTAAGTAATCTGACTCCATTTTTTTCCAAAAACCTTTTATACTTAGGAGAAAGAAAGGAAGGTGCTCTATCACTCAAAAGCATCTTTGGTTTCTGAAATTGAAATATTTGTTTAAGGCAATTTATGTGTGTGTCAGCCGTATTAGATTTACCTGGGAATGTCCAGACAAATTTACTGTGGTGATCTATTATGAAGTGAATCAGATTTTTAGAAGAGCCTTTATAATTTAATCCACCTTCTGTATCAACAGAGAGAAGGTCAAAAGGCTGAGTAGCAGATGGTAATTCTTGTAATTTCATTTTATATTTCTTCTTTATTTTACAATTCCTTCTTTACTTCCAACTTCTTCGATGCACACACACAAACACAACTTATGATTTTCGATGGATCCTCGGACCACTTTCGGCGCACACCTTTCTTTAATGGCACCTTCTCTCCGACCCTCTCTGACTGACTTGGACTTTCTTTTCTTACATATTTTCTTTTCTCTTTCCCACGTATTTTGTTATTACAAAGTTTAACCTTTCGTTTACATTATCGCATTCCTGACGACACCTGTGCGCAATTTGATCTCGCGTCGTCGCCATTATAACTCGTGTTTCGTCAAGATTTATGTTTTTGTATATGAAATTCTGCTGATAATCGAGACACATTAATCGATTGTTTATCGTTAAATTAACACATTCCTCAGGATGTTTATATATTACTTTACAAAACTATTTCTTTTATTTATAATTACATTAAATTTATCTTTTTTTCGTATTATTTATTGGGAGAAGTTTCCGTAGCGAACGAGAAATCATCCATCTAAACTTCAATTCCTTTTCTTTTCTTTTTTACTTATCTATTCATACAATTAATAGTTCATCATAGAGAAAATGCGCACTATACAAATATAGTCGCAATTTTCCACAGAAAGCATTTTCTAAATTGCATAACTTACCACCCAGATGAACCATTTTAGTTATGCCAAAATGTTATCATCTCATTTTCCGCAGAAAGCATTTTCTAAATTACATAAAATATTTGTTATTTGCATAACTTACCACCCAGATGAACCATTTTAGTTATGCCAAAATGTTATCATCTCATTTATGTTATTTGTATGTTATAAGAAACTAACTAAATTCTAAGAATGACAATGAAGCTTTTGTCATATTGATACTTGTGTAATTTCATCTTTTTCACATCTCAGCATTGAAATAATCTTTAAATCTTTTAATAATGCATCTTTTGTAAGAAATTTCCAAATGATTTTGTAATCTTTTGGAAATTTCTTACAAAAGGATATGGCAGTCATTTCACTTATCAAATAGTAAACAAGCAAGCAATAATGCTGATAAACTTTTGCATAACTGAAAATTTATTCAAATATTTGAAGTTTGAAGAAAAGATAATCTCGATTTTTTATTTGTGGAAATTTTTTAAATATCTATAAATATATTGTGCAGTTTATCTGATTGCATAAGAAATCATAATCTAATTTTTAGCAAGCAAGCAATAATGCTGATAAACTTTTGCATAACTGAAAATATATTCAAATATTTGAAGTTTGAAGAAAAGATAATCTTGATTTTTTATTTGTGGAAATTTTTAATATATCTATAAATATATTGTGCAGTTTATCTGATTGCATAAGAAATCATAATCTAATTTTTTGAAATGAATATACAATTTTACGTTCATAATACTTTTATCATTAATATCTATATTTGTAGCTACTTGTGTTAGAGAGCCTATTATATATCATGGTGAACCAATAACAGAAAGAAAAAGTACATTTCAAGCTCATGCTTCCAGAATTTTTAATATAGACGAGGTAAATAAAAATATATTTTTTCATTTATATTTTTAATTAAAATTTTATTTCAGTAAACATGCAATATAACATATTACTTCATCTATATTTTGCATAATTATAACTAAGTGAAACATGCTCAATTTATCTAATATACATTGTGTCCCATAATGGTTAAGACAAAATCAAACCATGAATTTCTTATGTCAAAATAATTAAAAAGTTCTCATAAATACAGGTCCAAAAATGCTGCATTTAAGAGAAATATGCACATTTTATAATTGTTAGTATTCAAGCAAACTGCTCCATCACCAGATCAGGAATTTGAGAGGTACTGACAGAGCCAAATTTGCATTTTTAGGGGACCTAGGACGAGCAAGGCTTTGGGGTCCCTAAAAGTTTCAAAGGCTCCTTATAACTTATAAGGAACCTTTAAAATTTTACTTACTTTATAATTGTTAGTATTCAAGCACACTGCTCCATCACCAGATCAGGAATTTGAGAGGTACAGACAGAGCCGAATTTGCATTTTTAGGGGACCTAGGACGAGCAAGGCTTTGGAGCCCCTAAAAGTTTCAAAGGTTCCTTATAACTTATAAGGAACCTTTAAAATTTTACTTTCTATCCAGTCCTTTAATAAAAACCCATTTTTTTCTTAAGTTGAAAATTGATTGATAGTTTTGGGGCCCTAGGATGCAGCCTAGTCGGCCTATTGGTAAATCCAGCCCTGGGTATAGTACTGGCTGAAAGGGCAGAATCTCTAATAAATTAAATTTTTTTAGTTGGAATTTAAAGATTAAATTGGTAATTTAGTTTTATAAAATATGATAAATTTAGCCATTAAATAGAATTAATTTTTTAATTATATATAAAAATTCTATATAATTTTGGGCATTATATATACAGTATTTTGATATAGTACAGTACTGGCAGACTTAGCAGCTGAAAGGGCAGAATCTCTAATAAATTAAATTTTTTAGTTGGAATTTAAAGATTAAATTGATAATTCAGTTTTATAAAATATGATAAAAAATTAATTCTATTTAATGGCTAAAATTTAATTATATATAAAAATTCTATATAATTTTGGGCATTATATATACAGTATTTTGATATGTTCTTTATTATTTGTTTTGATTAGTGATGATAGGTGAAGTCATGAATGATTCAATCAGAAAGATTCAAGATTCATTTTGAAAGCAAATCAATAATTTTTTGAGTTGCCTCAAAATCTGCTATAGCTGATGCAATTACAAAATTTCAATATCACAATTTACCAGTATATAATTTACTTACAAATCTTTTAAGAAGGCACCTATGTTAGTTTCAATCATAATGTGAAATGATATTCCTTTGAAAATATTAATCATTATTTAATGTATCCTTTCAAATAAAAATAAATGTATAAACATAATATTCTTTCAAATTTAGAAAAAAAAAGGTATTGGAATAGTGGCAGTCCAGACGTGTGTTTTTGAGCTCTGTGTTTTTTTGTAATGATATTCCTTTGAAAATATTAATCATCTATTTAATGTATCCTTTCAAATAAAAATAAATGTATAAACATAATATTCTTTCAAATTTATTAATTAAAAGAATTGTTAAGTTTAATATAATATTATAATTACACAAATCATCAGATCATTTCAATTATTTGCTCATAGATTATTGATTCTTTATAAATTTTTAGTTCCTTGGATCAATCAAATTTTTAATTCTCTTAAATGCTTTGAATTGGCATGTGTCACTGAATCAATGACTGTATCATCTTATCTAAAAATCAAACTGAAACAAAAAGATTGAACTGTATAGTTGAATCTTTCAAATCAGATAAACCAAATAAATTGACATCTTGAAAAGAATTACTTTTCCCATCACTTGCTTTAAATTTAATGCAATTATCTGAATTATGAATGTTTTTATATAATAATTTTCCTTCTCTAAAAATATCTCTCTATAAGGGATGAATAAATCAGTATTTAATTTACTTTAGGAATATTAAAATGCATTTACAGGTACCAAAACATTTAAAATATTCCATATTAGTATTTTTCATAAATTGTTTTTACTATATCATTTTATATTTTTATTTTATAGGCAAAACTTGTGCTATGCAGATTGAAGGAGAATCGTAAAATTGAATCTGCTACTCATAATATGTATGCCTATAGGTAATGTTTTAATGATGAACACAACTTGTTTTTACTATATCATTTTATATTTTATAGGCAAAATTTGTGCTATGCAGATTGAAGGAGAATCATAAAATTGAATCTGCTACTCATAATATGTATGCCTATAGGTAATGTTTTAATGATGAACACCATTACAAATTTTTGTTCAAATTAATTTAATAATAATATAATCTTTATTTACCTAATTTATAATTTTTCATTCATATTTATTCAGAATAACAACTTATCTTCATAAAATAAATTTTTGCTTTTACAGAAACTTTAATAGTTTTTCATGTTTGCTTGTATTACTATGTTATGTTAACAGGTTCTATTCTAGAAATAATTTTTGACTATAATGCTTTATCTTATCAAAATAATCTACCACAAAGATTTACAAACAATACAATTAACAAAATATTGTACTGTTGGGATGTGTGATAAGTTTGCAGAAAAATGTCCATATTATAATGACAGATTTAATATAATAATCAGCACTCAAAATATAACCATTTTAGATTTGTTTTTAATTTTAAAAGCAACAACAAACACTTTTTTATGATTATGGACTAATATATATTTGAACATATCTGATTTTTAAAAATCTAGTAGCTTAGATAGAATTTATAAAATGAATATTTAAATTAATAATATAATTTAAATAAAAACTTTTAGGATTATTTAAATGGCATTGGTAGATATCAATTTATGTTGTCAAGGATTTGATTCAATTCCCAGCAGTTTTTGTATATGTCGATAAATTAATTCTTTTTAATATTCTGAACGTAGGCAATCCTTATTTTATATAGATTTTTTTAGATTAGATTTCTTAGATTATATAAATAATTTATGTAAAACATAATGATTTCATTAACGAATGTCAATAACAATTTAAATTGCACTTTATACATGGAAAATCAAATACATGTAAATTTGCACAGATATTTTAGAACTAAAGAACATCACTATCTTGTATTTTAACCTCTGAAATATCAGAAGCCATTCCTGTTTTTACTGCTATCTTTTTAAATATATTTACTAAAATAAATGGTACTTTTAGTCTTAATTTAAAATAAAATTTGCATAATTGTTCCACTTTATACATTGGAATATCAAATACGGGAGATTTTGGAAGTAAATAGTATATTGTAGCTTATATAAATGCTTGATTTAATAAGCAACACTAACATAGGTATAACTGCTACATAGATTCCCCCTATAAATGACATTGTCTATAATCAGTGTCTTTTAGTCTAGAGCCAATTTTTAAAAATAAAGGGTCTGCTTACAATTTAGTAAAAATGGACATCTTGCATACTGAAACAAGAACTTATATATTAATGAATTTTTCAGAATTCAAAAATCTGAAAATCTTTTTATACATGACTGTGATGATGATGGAGAAGTCCATGCTGGATCACGTTTGCTTCATCTTTTACAGGTGTGTTTTTATTCCATTATGTCTGAGATTTAAATGCTGTATTTGGTTTTAAATTTTATTTAATGAACTTTTTTTGATTCATGTGTAATTGATATTTAGAATCTATGTATTGAAAAAATACAAATTACATTATACATACATATAATAATCAATTTGAGTAAGTGTAATAGATGAAGAATGCTTTTAAAATTATAGGTTTTAGATGTTAAAAATGTTATTGTAGTAGTATCAAGATGGTATGGAGGCATCCATTTGGGACCTGAACGGTTTAAGCATATCAATAATGTTGCCCGTGACATACTGCAACAAAATGGTTTTATATTACGACAGGTACTATGGGTATCAAATTGAAATTTTTCTATCTTAAATTTTATATTAATATCAGTCTCTTTTTAATTTTTCAGAAAAAAGAACAGAAAAGAGATAAATAATTTTGTAATTTGTTATTTATTAAAAAAAACATCTCCGACTCCCGACTCTGGGCAGTTTTAAAATCCGATTCCGACTCTGCAACACTGCATATAAGGCAGGTCATCTTTCTTTGGAAAAAGTATAATTAAGTAGGGGATTCTGCCATTATTGCCTTGATGGTGAGAGGTGAGATGACTCACCTAAAACAAGCACCCGAGGGAACAGAAACCTACTACCATGTCCACGTCGTCGTTCTTGGGTAATATTGTTGATAATAGAAGTTTCTTGAAAAATTTCGACACAATCTATCACAAATCAACAGATTGTTTCAATTAAAACCTACACATAAAATCTAATTCTGCAATAAAAACTAGAAGTTCCTATTTAAGCTTTTTAAAGTTACCTTATCCTACCTACTGGGAATGGGGTGGGGTCAGTTTTGGTATCATTGAATACCTTTTTTTAAAAATATTGAATACATATTTTTTATTTTTCAATTCAATGTGTATTTCTCAAGTTATTCTGCCATTTCCAGATGTTCATATCTCTCAGCACATATATAATTGTTGGAAGTGTAAGTCTGATATCCAAAATTAGCTGCAAAATAATCATCCCATATTTTCTAAATAATCAGATCTATCTGAAAGTACAAAAACTGTTGATCAGAAACATTGAAGATCACTATATTTCCATTTAATATTTTAATAAGTAAACATAGCTGCCACTATTACAATAAATATTAACATTTAATATTTATTGCAATAGTGGCAGCTATGTTTACTTATTAAAAAAAAGATCAATCATTCCTGATTGAATTTGTGAAGTAGTTGATAAATTAATACTTTTGCATATTTTTAATAATATAACCAAGAAGAAACAGATATTTTTAGAAATAAGCATGACATATCCAGGTACTATCATAGGATGTGTTACTAGCACAAAGATGATGCAACATGACCACTTTATATATTTTTGATCATATTTATGCAGTATCCAGTACTTAAATATCTTCAAAACACTAATTTATGTATAGTTATATATATATATATCCACATTTTTTTAACCAAAAAAAAAAAGAATCAGTAAGAGGATCTTTGTTAGAAATAAATATGGAAGATTACATGGCTGGCACAAAAGCACATAAGCATCATGATTGAGGTGACAAATTTTATGAACTTTCAAAAAATTTTCTCAATTTTTGTTTGACCCATGTATAAACTGACCTCCTCCTCTTGAAAAATTTTTTTGGAAAAAATTCCTCAGCTTATATACAAGTATATATGCTATGTCATATTTAAAATCTGATCTTGATATACAGCAAATTAGTAGATGTATACTATAAAAGTTCAGTTACATACAGTAATGCATAGTTAAAAGTACTAAGAAATGGCTTTTATTAAAATATAAACTTATGTTTTTGTTTAAATAAATAATAAAATCATGTCCTATTAGTTTATATAGAGTGATAATATCTGATGATAATTCAGTGATATTTAAGAAAAAGTTTAATTTAATATGGTATCATGATCAAGCAACAAACAATAATAATAGCAAACAAGTAACAATGATTCAGATATATATAAGAAAATAATATGTTTATTAGATTTATTAGAATATATAGAAACTTATTCAACTTACAGTAATTAGTAAATAAAAATATTATAAAAGAAATATTTTTGATTTGCTAATTATTTATAATATTTTATTTATTCTAACAAACTATTCACTTATCAAATGAAATTATTTTAAATAGGTTCTTCGGCTAGATTTGCCTTAGCAGCTGCTCATATCCCTTATTATGAATCCAGTTCAAAATTTGATCGTGTACCTGAAGTAAGCACGTCAGTAAAAATAATTGAAACACAGAGTAAACCTAAAAATAATACAGGAACAAAAGTTGAAGATATAAAAAGGTTATAAAATAGTGATTTAATAATTTTATAATGATTTATATAATATATTACTATAATATTTTTGAAATATTTAGTATATTTTATGTTTAGGGTATTAAATACTGTAAAATTTTAAAATATTGAAAATTTTTTATAATATTTCTTTACTGTTCAATTTTATATTAAAAATTGGTAATTTATATTGTGTTTAAATCTGTGATACTCAAAATAATACTAGGATTTCTCAAAGTTTTTCAGTATGAAAAACTCTGAATTCTTTTATTATAAAAATTAAAATAAAAAATTATATATTTCTGAAAAACTCAAAATAATCCAGCAAAAAAGTTTTGTTAATGTATAGTATTTAATATGTTACAACAGGGAATTGGTTGAACTTCCATTGATAAAGTTTATCTTATAATACAATATTGGTACAGTAATAGAAGTTCTATGAATCAACGGATTATTTATGAGCTGAATAAATATTCCTAAAAAACTATATATTTACAGAGTTAATTTTTTTAAACTAAATAGTCTTTTTTGAATGAATCTTTAAACATAATGGAACTGCAAATTCACACTTTTAATCACCTGTTGGGAGTATGAATATTTAATTCTCCAACATGTATCTCTGAATAATTGATATTCAGTTATTTAGGAAACTACTTTGATTATATATACTGTATATATAAGCTATCATTTCATCAGATTTTTAATATAATTGTTATCATATTGGAATTAATACAGAATTTTTATTTTAATTTACAAAAATAGCCATTATTTGCATAACTTCTCATGTATATCTATCAAAGGTCAAAAGTAACACAAAAAAAGGATTAAATATATGAATATATATGGTATTATGTTTTGAAATTATAGTATTTTTAAGAAATAATTGCATTCCTTCTCTTTAATGGAATAATAATTGTATTCTTCCATTAAAGATTACCTCATGCCATAAAATTTAACTCTAGAGAATTGCATTTTTATCAAATTTTTATATTTTTGACAGTAGATGGCCCTAAGTGTTATCATTACAGGATAATATATGGCTTAATTGCATTGCTGAACACTGAATACCATCTGTTATCAATGTCTGTAACAATGATATCACAGTCAATATGATATGACATCATTGTTATATCATCACAAATATGATTGATTCATGACATCATAAATGATAATGGATTATATCATGTAGCCTTTGTGGTGATATCATTGTAATATCATATGATAATTAAATCAGTGTTAAAACTGGACATAAAAAGCTAATGGTTTGCAAATGCTATAATAAATGAATATAAAATTATATGATAAAATGATACTACTTCAAATTCATTGTCAAATTGCTATCCTTAAAGTGTATGTATTCATTTACACTAATTTAAAATTATTTTTACTTCAATCATTTGAAAATAAAGCACATGTTCAGAAAGTAGGCAATTTTACTTCTTTTCAGAATTGCTTCTTAAATTATTATATCAAGTTCATAAATTATTATTATGTCAAGATTTATTTTCTTTGGTCCAAATAATTGTAATTTGAAAACTATAACAAACATATAGATAAAATTTCAAAATAAAACATCATGTACGAAGGAATAAAACTTAGGAATGTCCTTTTAGGAATTACTTTTAAGGTTAAAGATATTAAATTGCAGAAATTATTATTTCTGAATGTTGCAAGTGTTAAGTAATAGCTACTAAATATCATTTTATCTTCAACCTTATCTAAATTAAAATTTTAAGTATAATATAAATTAAGACATACAATAATTTAAACTTTTGTATTGTTGTTAATAAATTAAAGATTTTTTCCTTTATTGTTACAGAAAATTCAAAAAGACAGAATATAAAGCAAAATTTAGACCATTTTCTACTTATGTTTATATTGATGGTGGATGGAAAAAACCTTCTAAACTTAAGGTACACTTAATTTAATTTAGACTTTTGGAAAATTAAAATGATTATTTTTAAAAGAGAAATGAACTGAAATTAATTTTGTTTCAGTTTACAGTTTCCTTTTCAGTTATTTTTTAATCCAGTTTTAACTTTATTTTTGTTCCACTTATGGTTTTGATTTAAATGGGCTTAAAATAACTAGAATGAAAATAGAAAGTTAGAAAGTAGAATGAATGAATGAAGAAACTGAGTGTAATATCAAAAATCAGATAAAAAATTTAGTTTGAACTGATTTTGCACAATAAATTTTTGTCTGAAAGTTTTTGCTTATATTAGAAAGTAAAGTTTCTAAATTTATTAGAGAAAACAATTTTTATTTCCAAGAAATGTCTTTTTCATATTAAAACATGAGTATTCAGTTTAAGTGGTTTTTGTTGATGCTTCACATTAAATAATAATTAAAAAAATATCCAAAATATGCAATGTAATAATCTAAATGAATTAATTTATTAGAGAAAACAATTTTTATTTCCAAGAAATGTCTGTTTCATATTAAAACATGAGTATTCAGTTTAAGTGTTTTTTGTTGATGCATCACATTAAATAATAATTAAAAAAATATCCAAAATATGCAATGTAATAATCTAAATGAATCTAATTCCTATCAAATAAAAACTATTGGATTAAATGTAAATTTTTAATAATTACAAATAATTTGCCATATTGTTAGTGCCATTTTGGAATTAGTTGATCAAATTTACTAATTTAATAAAAATAATTTTATAAAACTAAAAAGACTACTGTATTTACTTGCACAATTCATGCCATTGCATAATTTATGCATTTGAATTTTTACCACAAAATTTAAAAAATATGTATATCCTCAAATATTTCACATATTATTTAATAATATATTTTTGTAAAATTTGTTCCATGAATTAGCCATGCACTTTTACATTGATATTTGAAGAACCTTACTACTATGTTGAATTGTAATAATATGAATAGCCTTAGGATTTTCTGTAATTTAAGTAAAAATAGCAACCAATAACAGTTGTTATTTTTATTTACTGGTAACTCTTTATTTGCCACATTATGAATTTCAAATTGCTACACTGATGAGCACTGATTATTTATATATTTATAAATTATTGCATCAGAGGTATGTTTTTCATCATAAGGCAAGAAATGTATCTTTAGAAATTCTTTGGTCCAAATAATTATATTTTGAATCTAAAACTGTGTAGATTCAAAATATCCAATCTATCTAATTGTACTTTATATGGGGGCCAAAAAATTGCTAAAAGTCATTGTTTATTTTTTTATGAAAAACTACAAAAATAAAATGCTGATAAAACTTGGAATATAATGAAATTAGAAAAATTGTTATATAAAAAATTTCATCTGATATGTTCTAAGTCTACCTAAAAATATCTTAATGATACATTAATTATTTTGCCCCTTTTTTGGTCTTGCAACGCCTTCAAATCAATAAATCAAGCTGATAAGTCACATGGTTTTTTGATGTCACTTCTACTAATTTTATATTTTAAAATGAAAATAATTTTTTTACTAATCACAAAACAATACCATATTACTTCGAATTTAAGCCGCAGTACGATTTTAAAATTGGAAAAAATAAAAATGATTTTATAATAGGTATTGAAATAAGAAACATTTTTGTTTACTTAAATAGGTACTAATATACATAATAAGCTGAAAAATAAAAATGATTTTATAATAGGTATTGAAAAATAAGAAACATTTTTAAAAAAAAAAAGATTTTATAATAGGTATTGAAAAATAAGAAACATTTTTACTTAAATTTATAATAAGTATTGAAAAATAAGAAACATTTTTATTTACTTAAATAAGTACTAATATATAAATAAACTACCTAATTTATTAAGAATCTTCTTCAGATATACTATCACTTTCGTTTTTAAAAAATAGCGCTAGGTCTCTTCTCCCAAACATATTCTAATCAATCTTTCATCAATTCTGTTGTCATCCATTGTAATAATCCATCACATTTTTGGCATCTATAATGATATAATCAATATTTAATAAATTTTGAAGGAAACGAAGATATTAAAATGAATTTTAAATATAGCAAACCTTGGAAGTAATTCTTCAGGTATTCTAGCATCTTTGGTATCAGGATCTGGTGCACTATTAATATGAAATCGAAATCAAAAATATTTACAAGATACAAAAGTAATACATATATTTTTTACAAAACAACAGTTTCAAGAGAATATAATTTTTTGGATATATTGTTCAATTTAATATGAAATCGAAATCAAAAATTTTTACAAGATACAAAAGTAATATATATATTTTTTACAAAACAACAGTTTCAAGAGAATATAATTTTTTGGATATATTGTTCAAATGAAAAATGTGGATGCATAGAGAAATTTGAAAAATTATTATAATTAACATTTCAGTACTACCTATTTTACCTATTATATTGATTTTTGTTTTAATTTATATATGCTTTGGTTATGATACTATTTCTAAATAAATTCAAATCAAAAAACTTTTATATATAATGAATTTTTCTACAATAAAAGTTTTTTTACTATTTCTTTTGAAATATATGCAGTATTCAATGTAACTAAATGTATGTAGAAAAATTCATTATATATAAAAGTTTTTTTACTATTTCTTTTGAAATATATGCAGTATTCAATGTAACTAAATGTAAAAATTTTTTATCTACATCTTTACTAAGGAAAAATACCATATTACTTTGACTTTAAGCCACAGTAGGATTTTAAAACTGGAAAAAATAAAAATGATTTTATAATAGGAATGAAAAATAAACATTTTTATTTACTTAAATAGGCACTAATATACATAATAAGCTACCTAATTTATTAAGAATCTTCTTCAGGTATACTATCACTTTTGTTTTTTAAAAATAGTGCCAGGTCTCTTCTCCCAAACATGTTCTAATCAATCTTTCATCAATTCTGTTGTCATCCATGCATTCTTTTGTGCTCGAATTATAACACCCTTAGGAAAATTTTCCTTGGGTACAGTTTTTTTTGTTTAAAATAATAATGAAAGATTGGACAGCTGATGGCAATTTGTTTCCATCAGCAGTTATAAACAGCATTATAAGTAATTCGTGATTTTTCTTATGATTAAAATATGACCAGAGTATATGTGCATATTATCAACTTGCAGGTAAAATTGATCTAATTCATTTTACTTTTTGTGACTGAAAAATAAATAATTGAATGGGACTAAGTTTGGGCTTAACATAAAAATGTCAAATTATGAAGTGTGTGTATTATATAATATAATACATAATAAATAAACTTTTTGTGAATGAAAAATTATATTATATAATACATATGAAGATAAATCAACAATTTCAATGGTTTGTTTTCATTGAATAATACAAAAAAATTCCTGATTTACAACTATTCTTAAAAAATATTTTTTATCATTTTTATATTAGTATTCAAAGATTCTTAATTTCCTTTAATAAATCAACAATTATTAATATTTTATAATTACAAGAAAACAAGTGAAATTCATGTTTAAATTATCAAAAATAATGATAATTTTATATTTAAGAAAAACTGTTCATTCATTTTTATATTTTGATTTCCATGAATGGGACATTAGAAAATAACTGGATTAAAACAAAAATTAGAAAAAGACTATTCTAAATATTACACAATGCAAGTAAATATATCTATTTTTATTATCATATAGGTATTCTTTGACTTATTATAAATTCAATCTCTGCAAATTTGAATTTAAAAATTTTACTGGAACATTAAGTTTCCAAATTTGTTCCTTTAAAGACAAATTTTTAAATTCACTATGGTTTTCAGTGTTTTACAGGGCTTTTTATCTTTAAATGAAGGAATGGCAATAGTTAAGGTTTATATTTTTTGAAGAATTGTTAATTTTAATTTAAAAATTCATACATATAATTGAGGAGGCAAATCATAAGGCCGAAATGCATCTTATGAAGAGCAGTGAATTTCGAATGAAACAATTTTTATTAGCATAATTTTAAGTTTGTAATGTATAATGTTTTAGTTAATGAGATTGATGATTTGTAAATAGTGAAATAAATTAACATTAGTTAGATATTAACATTATTATAAAGCACTACTAGCAATTGATAAAAAAATCTTTTTAATATGCAAATGTTTTCGGCACAATGGCTATCTTCAGGCTACACAAATTAGAACTAGAACAAGGATTTTTAAAAAATTTTTACATTTGAACAAACATACGTTGCTATAGTTACAAACAACTAAATAAAGTAGAAACTAAAATAAATAAAAATATAGAAAAAAACACAAAATATATATTTTTCTACATGGCTAGGGTTGCAAAAATTATAAAAATATAATAATACAAAAACTTTAATGTAAATAGTGTTAAAAATATACAGTCTTAATGGGGTATAACTGTAGTGCCTTATATCAGTCTAGTTTTATCTTGGTCTATTGCATATTTCCAAAGGGTGGGGGTTCAAATGCTGGTCCCTCATTTATGATATAAAGAAGAAAAAACAGGGAGGATATCTTAACTGATTCAGTTAATAAAGACTGTGTTGGTGCATTCACTTTCCTTATTATTCTGGCTTCATTCCATTTTATTTTGAGTCTCTGGTGTAGGCTTCAGTGGCTAAGGCTGTTGTTAATTTTGCTTTCTCTATATCTCTTTGATGCTCTTTTATTCTCTGGGCCAAGGTTCTTCTAGTTATGTATGCAGCTTCCTGGCTTGTTTGTTTGTCTTTCACTGGAATCTTATACACTCATTTCTCTCTTCTTCTCTGAAGTGGTCTTTGTCGTTTCTCAGTATATTAAAAATCGTTGGACCTCTTCTTACTGCTATCTTCTTCTTCCTTTTTTTAGCTATTTTCTTTATAACATTAAGATTTTTTGTTATATGGCACTGCCATGCATTTATCCTGTTGTGTTGCTGCACTTCCTGCTCAGTAGGGTGGTATGCATAGGTTCCTCTCTACCGATCTCATTATTTGTGTCAGAAAGGATCTTTGGTAGCCATGCTTCATTCCTACATTTATTATATAGTCTAGTTCCTTTTTTTGTCCTCTTCAGTTATGCAGTATGTACGTGCTCTTTTAAAAAAGGCTCTAAATGCCACCCTTTTGTAACATATGGGGTTTTTTGACCAACTGGGGATGAGAATAGGCACATATGTCGGTTTTCTATATACTTTTTTTCTCAGCTGCCCATTGTCCTTGGTTATATCTAGATCTAAGTAATGGATGTTATGTGTGCTCTGCTGCTCTTTCTTCAAGGTTATCCCATGTGTCTGCAGTGTGAAGGCATCCACAAATTCATCTACTCTACTATCTTCTTCCCATACTACCAGTACATTGTCTATATATTGTATATAAAACTTCAATGACGGTTGGAAAGTTGGGATTCTGTCCTCTTCTACTTGCCTTATATCAGTCTAGTTTTATCTTGCAATAGAGCAAGATAAAACTAGACTGATGTAAGGCAGTAGAGTTATACCCCATTAAGACTATATATTTTTAACACTATTTACATTGAAGTTTATGTATTATTATATTTTTATAATTTTTGCAACCTTAGCCATGTAGAAAAATAATATATATTTTGTATTTTTTTCTATATTTTTATTTATTTTAGTTTCTACTTTATCCAGTTGTTTGTAACCATAATGTATGTTTGTTCGAATGTAAAAATTTTTTAAAAAACCTAGTTCTAGTTCTAATTTGTGTAGCTTGAAGATGGCCGTTGTGCCGAATAGGTTTGCATATTAAAAAGATATTTTTCTTAACTGCTAGTAGTGCTTTAGTTAGATATTAACATTGTAAAGGAGTATAAGCAGTGATTAGAGCAAGTTGACTAACATTATTATATATTAAAAAATGTTTTAATTCATTTCCTGGCACTGTAAAACACTGAGAACCATAGTGAATTTAAAAATTTGTCTTTAAAGGAACAAATTTGGAAACATAGTGTTCCAGTAAAATTAATCATATAAATCAATTCTATTTATTATTATATTATTTATTATATTTGTAAGTATATTAGTTTGTATCTGAACATGTTGGTTTACAACATTTAAAAGTTCATGTTATTTAATTTATGTTTTGTGTATTGTTTGTTAATCTTAGGCATCATATTACTGTTGAAATATTAATATATGCAATGACATCTCCCTTTTTAGTCAGAAAATAATATGGCACCATAATATAGTATAAGTGCAATCACAGTAATCTACTAGCTCTTGAAGATTTTGCTTCAGGATTTTTATTAGAAAAATAATTTTTCTAACTTATGCATAATTCAAATTACAAAAAAATCTTCTATTCCAATTCATATGAAATATAATAGTATAAGTCGAATATCTATATCTATTATTTTGTGTGAAGTTGAACGCAACTTTACACAAAATAAAGCTGTTCACAAACAACATTATGAGAATATTAACTTTATATGGATTACTTATCCTTATATTTTTATGAAATTTATTTACTTACCCTTTACCTTCTAAAGCAGGACAAATAGGACTGTCTTTATTTTCAGTAACATCACCACATTTAGTACATCGAGTTTTGAAGAGAGTGCCTATTAATAAGGAAATACTATGTATTAAATGTAATGGCATTTATTTATTTTATAAAATTAATTTTCATTTCACTTTTCTAATAATTCTAATTACTTTATAAAATTAAATACAAAAACATTGTTTAGAGAAAGGATTACAAAATTTTGACATATTCTCAAATTATTTTCTACACTTCAAAATATTTGCATTTATTATATTATTAAATAATTTTCTATGAATTAAAAAAATTTAATTAAAGATGTTTTATTTTAAGTATAAATCACGATAAAGGATAAAATTCATTTCTCTTATTTATCTTATTAAATAGTAAAGGACAGTAATCTTACAAAATATATTTTGTCTCATTAAGAATATGAAGAATCTTTATTTCAACTGTATAAATTCCATTTTATGATTATATAAATAATATATTTGAGAAGTTTTTAGATTACTTATAGTATATTATAATTAAGAGATTAAGAAAAATATTTTGAATCATGCATTAATACTTGAGAATAGAAGATGAATGTTTTGAAATGAATTTAAATGTAAAACATATTTGTATAACAACTGTAATAATGTTTCAGTTAAAGTACTTTCTATTCTTCTGTAAAAATAATTCATTCATACTTGTGGAAAAATTTACAGTTATAAATAATTTTTAAGAAATTGACTAAATAATAATCATAAATTTTGAATTTTAAATAATTTCTTAAAATTTATATAATTAACCTATAAGAATTATTTATATAAAAATTATTTCAGTAATTCTATTATTTTTATGTTTAAGGAAAATTAATATGTCTATAGACACAGTAATTTTCTTTAATATGAATAAAAAAAATCTCATAATAATTAATTTCATTATTACAAAGTGCAAAGTTAATATTTTAATATTTCAAGACCAATATAAAAAAGGACAAAACTACATTCATAACATTCAGTTTACAGAAGTATTACTGGACTTTTATTTCTCATTTACTCAGACTATTAAATATATATACATTTTTTTAAATCAAATACTGTGAGGGACAGGAATTTGAGTTGGATGTGATGTGGCTTTCCCCCTTTTTAAAAAAAATATGAAAAGAGAAATTTGGAGGAGAGAGTGACAGTGATGGAAATATGATAATATTATATATAATATGATATTATATATTTTCCAGCTTGTGGACTTGTGTTGTTTTCAAGTTAGAAAAAAATTATAAACAAAAGATAATATGATAGCAAGAACAAGACAGTACAGTTTGTTTGTTCCTTTTTTTGGATCTCCAACAGAGAAGGAAGAATCAGATTTTGAAATATATCAGCCAACAAGAAAGTTTGGTCGTGAATACTCTTCAGTTTTTTCTTTATTTAACCTACAGTGAAAAGATTTCTGTGATTATTCAATTGTGAAAGAACTCATTTCATTCAAGTAACTGAAGGATTCTGATTGAAGAGATTTTTAATATCATAAGGTATTTCCTCTGCCTGTCTAATGTCGGGATACATTTGTAAGTAGAAATCTCTCACAAATAAAGGAAGTTATGATTATATTTTGACTGTAGTCTTGCATTGTTCACATCAGCCTCACCATCCATCCTTATCCACAATGCATTGTTTAGTGGAATAAGGCTTAACACCTGTCAATTTCATCCATTGGTCCTGTGCACTTCACAATACTGATACTAAATAAAAGGATAATTATGAACAAAAATGTCATATTTGTTTTTGTGGCACATGGGACTAGGATTTGAACTCAGATCCTGCAATAACTGATTGCTAGCCAGGTAGTTACATGGTAAAGATTTGAATTTATTGAATCTGTAATGCTATGTTACTTGGCTGACTTTACATCATCAACATGACGGATAGCAGAAGAGAGATTTGCATTGCTGAATTCTTTATTTGTTAGAGAATATTCATAGGAATATCTTTTCTCTTTTAATATCAGCACAATGCATATTCAGTTACCACTCCGTGTATGAAGTAAGAGTACTAAACTCATATTTTCTATTCATTGGAAATAGCTGTGTTGGTTCCTACCTTCCATATTTTAATGGTTTCTTATAAAAATTCTTATTTCAGTTTGCATTGTTTCTTCAGTATGCATTGCATTTTTCAAGAGCACATCTGTAGCAGAAAGTGGTGTCTGAGTAAACACACTTTATTTCATCTTTGAAGTGGAAAGTTTGAAATCTGATGTTTTGGTATTTCTTCTCCCCATGTAATTTTATTGATATTCAATTTGTATTTTGACATTTTCTTTTCATGCATTTGCTATATCATAATAAAAACATTGTTTAAAAATATGTATGATGTTATTTATCAGTTGTGTATTTTCTCAATACTTAACAATATTTTAAATAAAGTATATTTTAATTTTATGAGAGATTGTATTCTAATAGTTTAAAAGAATTTTGTCGTATGTTGTCACACTCTTGCACACTGATAATTTTTTTTATAGAGATTTACTATTTTTGATTTTGGAATTTCTTTTTATTGTTGATAATTTTTAAAGCATTTGTATATATAAAAATTATTCATTAAAAAGAAGTATTGATATTAACGATTTATATTAATTTTATGAAAACAAAAAATAATTTATAAAATTAAATTTATTAACTATAAAATTTTCAATATTTATGTTTTAATAATTAAAAGATTTCATTTACCATGCAGTTCTATCAAATTTTTAGTTCCAGCAGCTTTATGAAGTTCATCAATATTCTGTGTGATTACTACCAACTTTTTCCCTTCAGAAGCTAACTTTTGTTCTGCATCAGCCAAAGCTTTGTGTGCCTATTTGAATTCAGAATATTTTTTTATATTTATTCTTCAAATCTTTGAAATCACAAGCCCATTATAACAAGTATTCATAAATGCATTGCTAATTTTTCAGTTATTAAATATTTTTATATTCATTATTAGACCATAACTTTTTGAATTATTAGATTTCTATCATTATTTTTTATATAATATTGTATAATTATTTAGATTATAAGTTTAGTGATTAAAGTCCTGCTTTGGAAAATACAAATAACACATAATAACAATCTTGTTAATTGAACCAAAATAAGTTTTTAGCACTTACAGGTATTAACCTATCATCAATAAACTACAGATTCATAGTTTACTGATGATGGGTTAATACCCATAATTATTTTAATTGAATCAAAATAATTTTTTATTAATGTTTTTTTTTTTTATTCTGTTATTATAATTATAAACTTTTCTGAAAAATTTGGAATTAATAATAAAATTTAAAATAAGGCATTATCAATGTTTGTACAAGTTTTAAGTGAGTTTTATAAACTGACAAACATCAAACCAAATTATATCTTAATTTACATTATTATAAATCACAAAAAAACACTATAATCTTGTTTTTCTATCTAAAGAAAATATATAGACCAAAATTTTAATTATTTAAAATATGACAACATACGATGCGATTGTACACAGCTACTATCAAACAACAAGTGGATTAAATCAGAAAAGTACGAATGGGTGACCACTGAATAAACTCTTATCAATGGTCGTAATATAAATACTATGCACATGTATAGAGTGTAAAGCAAAACCCCGATTGTTGGGGAGTGGGAGATCAGGAGAAATAAGATGATAAAATATTAGCTTTGAATTTAAGCCGCACCCAAGTTTTACATCTCAAAAATATGATTAAAAAGTGCGGCTTAAATTTGATGTAATACAGTATTTTGGTATAAAAACCTAAAATAAGTCAAACATCAATAATCTGTATAAAAATCATTCATTTTATTGCAATTTTAAATAATTCGATTATTCTAGACACTTTGTTGTGATGTAAGTAGATATCTGATGATGTTTTATGTAAAACAAAGGAAAAACATCTCCAGTTTCTAATTCCTGAAGAAATCTGATAGAGTATCAATGATGTGA
This sequence comes from Olivierus martensii, assembly GCA_000484575.1. NCBI lineage: Eukaryota > Metazoa > Arthropoda > Arachnida > Scorpiones > Buthidae > Olivierus > Olivierus martensii. Next base: position 23,477 of record AYEL01084420.1, read on the forward strand.
AATAATGTCCCTGGCATATAAGGAGTACATCCAAGGACATGAAAAGAGCTCATAGCATCAGTCATCCCCCCAAAATCCCACCTTCACTCAATGATCTGAGACAATTGGCTACATAGCTCTCTTAGAGAACTATGTAGCCATAATAGGAAGATCCTAAACTTTTTCTAAAGAGTTCATAACTTATAATCCTTTCGCTGTTTAAATCATGAACCTTTGTTTAGATTACAAAATTATGGTAAAAAAGTGCATGAATTATGTGAGTAAATATAGTATATACTCTAATCTATTTCAGATATGAAATAGAGCTATTACTACTAATAATAAAAAGAATTATTCACATTATATTTATTTATATACATATATAGCAGTGGTTCTCAACCTTTTTCTGTCGAGAAACACATTTAATATTTTAAAATTTGGTGGCACACCTAATTATTTTAAATAATAATTTAAATTTAATATCTGTCAAGAAACACATTTAATATTTTAAAATTTGGTGGCATACCTAATTATTTTAAATAATAATTTAAATTTAATAACGAATTTTTATTAACATATTATTGTATTTATTCAAAACTGTAATTGAAAATACTAGCATTAATTTAAAGTGGAAAATGAACACAAATTCACAGTAGAGCTTTCAACTTTAATAAGTCATCATCAGCTCACAAATATAACAGGTTTTGGAACATAAGAACATTATACAATATAAGAACATTATGTTATTTTTGTGAGCCGATGATGACTTATTAAAGTTGAAAGCGCTACTGTGAATTTGTGTTCATTTTCCACTTTAAATTAGTGCTTGTATTTTCAATTAGTTTTGTATCTTTAAATGGAAGTTCCTTGGTAATTTTTACTATTGATTGTATTTATTCTTATTAAATTCAGGTTACAGAGATACTTGTTCTCAGCATCATTAAATGGCAACCTTTATTAAGTTATAGCTCCACCTGCAGATTTTGTCTTTTTAAAGAAACTATAATTTTAATTTAATTTTTATTCTTTAATTTTTAAATTATGAATAATGACAAAAAATTTTGGCTGTAGCAGAAATTCGAGGGTTAGATTTTTCTAACGATACCCTATTTATAGGAATTGGTACAATGGTTTGACTAGTAGAAATTTGATGGTTAGATTTTTTTAACGATATCCTATTTATAGGAATCGGTATAGTGGTTCAACTGCAAAAGGGATATCCAGCCAACCACTTTTCACTATTAACATATACCAGAAATTACCTGCTCATATAAATGAGCGGAAATATAATATTGTTATTTAATCTAATAATACTGTATATAACGACAAAACCACCTCCGAACTCATATAGGGAATCCATAAATCTGTGAGGGAATCTAACAGGAAATTGTAAAATGGCATTCATTATTACGTTACAGCACTATCTGCGAATTCTGTCTTTTTAGAGGAACTACAATTTCAGTATAATTTCTATTTTTTAATTTTTAAATTATTAATAACAACAAATAATTTAGGATGTCACAGACATCCAAAAATTTGACCTTTCTAAAAATACCCTATTTATAGAAATCAGTACAGTAGTTCAACTGAAAAAGGGACATCCAGCTAGCCATGTTTGACTATTAATAATATAATGATTCATACAATTACATTAATGAAATTCTTATTCATATATACAAGTCATTCTTAATTTTTTGCGGCACATGTCAAAGATTTGGTGGCATACTAGTGTGCCGCAGCACAATGGTTGAGAACCACTGATATATAGTATGCTTAACATAAACTCACTTTTTCATTATGACATATAATCATTTTTATTACTCATCACCTACTATGATGAATTGCTGCCCCTTCTAACGTATTAATTGAAACATCTAAAATTTCCACCATACTGAATTCCACCAAATTGTGTTGTATGACATCTGCCATTTCAATGCAACACAATTTGAAATGGCAGATGCCATGCAGTACAATATATACTGAACAATAATTTAATTGTTTTATATTTTATCATAATAAAAAAATTCAGTTTTTTTAATACATGGAAAATACATTTTTTTGATTCTAACATATAAATTTTTTTCACTTTTTATATCTTTGTGAAATTTGGATATATTTTATGATTGATATCAAAATAAATTTTTCATTGTCTAATTTAAAGGAAACATAGTTAAATCATCACAATATTTGTTGGAAGAAATGATGATAATCAGAATTTTTCCAATAGCAATCATTATTTAATGCATTACAAAATATTCAAATAACAACAGAAAAGATAAAAAAAGCAAAATTAGAATAAAATGTACAAAAGAAATTTTGCTGCAATTAGTGAAACAGGAAATGCATCCATTACACAGTGAATATCAGAAGTGCAAATATTCTGTCTCAGATAAGTGTATAATAATCCTGAATATTTTCCTATTTATTAGAATCATTGAAGATTGCACAAACTTGATTGGAAATATCAGAGATCATAGTATCTACATTATACTGCAATCCCCCATATTATTGTTTATCAATGTATTTTTTTAGATAATAGTGCATAATATTTGTACAAAAACCATTAAAAAATAATGTTTCACATTACATAAATCTAAAATATGAAGTGATGCACTATCCAGATATTATTTTAACAATTAATAAACAATGGAGTATATACTATATGCTATCTATGAAGTGAGTGTTCATATCATTCAGGAAAATTTGATCACATTAATCTTCTTTAAAACATTTTATAATATATAGAAATTCAATGGTACCACAAAAAAATTTCTTTGTAAATCTACTAGACACTTAGGAGGTCAAGACCATGAACTCTTTTGTAATGGACCTCTGATATGAAACATTAACTTTTATATTCTTATTTTAAAAATTGAAATATAAAACAATTCTTATTTTTGTGCTTTTAAATGGACTATTTTAAATAAATTATTTTATAATTGATCTTTTACAGTATTTCTTTTCTAGATTTATAATAAAATTTGAATAATTTTTCTACGTACAATACATTGTTCCATCAATAAAAAATGGGGAAAAAAAGGGGAATTACATGAGAAAATTGATGGTGTGTTAGAATCAAAGAAATAAATACTTTATTTTATTTAAAATATTTTATTTGTTACTTTTAATCAAAATAAAATTTAAAATAATAATTACAGTGTAAAACTGACGAACAATAGTTATTTTATATTAATTTTAATTGTACAAAACTTGTGAGTGAATAATTATATTATTAAAATATCTTATGAAACTGGTGCATTTATTTACTTAGATGTTTTATAAAAATTTAAATTAGTATAAAATAACTATTTTCCAATAATATTTTATACTACGGTATTAATTATTAATTATTTTGTATTCTATTTTGATTATAATTAACAAATACAGTATTATATTTATTCAATTCTAACATGCTATTAATTTATATAATATATTTATGAAATTTTTCATTTTCCCTATTTTTGACTGACAAAACTATGGACATAGAAAATTATTCACATTTTATTATAAATTCAGAATAAAAATACTGCAAAAGTCAAATTATAGAGAAAGTTCACATAAAATATTAATAGCACAAAAAATAAGAAGTGCTTCATATTTCAATTTAGTGTCTTTCATTCATAATAGGCATTGTTAATAAAAAAAATAAAAAAAAAATTAATTATGACAAATAACATTTTAACAAACAGTGCAGGTTAATTGGATATCAATCTAGCAAAAACTATCTTTGGTCAAATTAGCATTATATCCTGAATAGTGTCCATTCATCCCAGATTTTCTGGGACAATTCCAGATTTTGATACATTGTCTCCATCAAATGTTCTGGAAAAGTATCCTAAATTTTAAAATTTATCCTGTTTTCAAAACGAGATTTTTATTTTTTTAAATGTGGATATCTGATTTTCTACAATTATCACTTAGATTTCCAACAAATTTTCTCTTATACAAAAAATATAAGAAAATAGGTCTTTATTCTGTTCTGCTGCATTAAAAACTAATTTTCTAATTGAAATCAATTGCATTTGGTAACATTGTCCAAAATGCAGGTTTAAAACATAAGTCAAATCATTGTCATCAAATCCATGCCATTATCTGCCAATAGTGTTTTACTGTTCAAATTCTTCAATTCCAGTTCAGTATGTTATGGTTTTTAAATATTACTACAGGAAAACCTGTGCTGATGCCACCTGAGCTAGGTGGCCAATCTGCAAGCCCTGGCCACTTTAATATCCACCCAAGCATATTGCAGGATTTTTAAATTGTAAAATTGTCATCTGTGTTCCATGGCCATGGCCAGTGATAATTTCAGCATCTTGTATGCAGCATCTACTAGATGGTCAACAAATTTTCATATAGGTTCTAGATCTTCTATCATTTGAGCATTCTAAAGTGAAAAAATTCCAAAAACAGTCATTAATTAGTGATTTCTTTTCTTAGATTTAATTAACAATGTGAAACTGTCCATAAACTTTGTATTTTAAACTTTGATGTTTAATAACGAAATTTGCAGCAAATTTTGTATTTTAATTCAAGTTTTTAGCTTAACTGCTATATCTAAATCTCTAATTTTCTTAAACTTTGATGTTTAATAAAGAAACTTGTAGCTAACTGTGTCTGGTGGCCAACCTGTGCTTTGTGGCCACAATCTCAGCCACCAAAAGCTGGCACTTAACATAGATTTTCCTCTATTAAGTTTAAGAAGTGTATTATGATATTGAAGTTATTATTAATTAAAAAACAATGAATCTGGTAAGTCAATAAATATATACTGTATATTGAAATTGTATTTCCAGTTGAATTTTTTCCTATCCTTAATTGATGTAAGTAAGTAATGGTCAGCCTAATCATGAAGAAAAATGGCCACTTCCACTATCAAAGCATGTTTATGATTGTTAAGTTGAATAAACATTAATTATTAACGTTAAATGATAATTAAAATGGAAATAAAATAGAGATAATATGATGTAATTTTTCAGGAAATAGCTGAGAAATATTTGCTTCTTCATAAATTATGCTTAGATATATTAACATCAATCTTTTGTTTGGATCATCTAATTCTTTTTTAATGTAATTCTTCTACTCATTTAAAGTACTTTCACTTAATTCACAAGTTTTCAGTCCCCAATTAGTATGTCACATTGAGTACACAGTTGAGTATCTCTAATTCGAAATGTTTGGGATCAAGAATGTTAGAGATTTTAAATTTTTCCAGGTTTTGAAATACATAATATGGAAGATTTGAAAAAGTGAGAAAAATTTACATTCAGACCTTTTTGATATTTTTAATGGCATTTTAACAACACATCAAAAATAAGTAATCATAGACACCTCCCACAGAAAATTTTTTTGATAGTTTACTGAATCACAACAATGTGCATGCACTATTGTGTCATCTTTCATGGTACAATCAGTTATAGTCCTATCCCAAGGGCTTCTGTTGTGAAAGTGAAGTTACAGATTTCAAAATTTCAGATTGAGGATACTTAACTTGTATCTACAATTCATTAGATTCTTAATTGATAATATTTTACTTCAAAAATATCAATTATTAAAAATAATTAGAACAAAACATTTCATGTTAATAAATCTGCAATTCAAAATTTGAAGAAAATTGCTTACTTTTCAATTAATTCAATTATTGAATTAAAATTTTACAATTGAAGAAATTCTTACAATTCAATTATTTTAGAAAAGTTTTATTCTAATAATACTTTTATTAGATAGAATAAAAATTTTATTAGAAAGATATTTAGTTAAAGCTTTTCTTAGCAACATTAAGCAATTTGAATAATATTTTTGTTAAAAAATTAAAATTGAGATAATATAATTTGTTTAAAATAAGTGTAATAATAACTCATTTATAATGTTAATAAATGGATAATTTCTTAAATCAAAAATAAAAATGAAATTATGAAAATAAAATTATAAATAGAACCTAAATGCCAAATTAATCCTTTGATAATTCAACAGAAATTTTAATAATTGGAAAGAATTATTAAAATAATTCATATTGGTAGAGTCTAATGTCTATGAATAAAAGTAATTCTAAATTCATTATATTAATTTCTGATGAATCAATCTGCTAGATGGCTTTGGTAGTCTAGTGGTTATGACATTGGAATGATAACTCAAAGGTCCCCAATTTGATCCTGGGGTTGAGGCAGATTTTTTTCTTCAGAAAAATTAATTAAAAATTCTAATTGAATCATTAATTCATAGATGGAACCACTCTTTATTTAACCATTAATATATTTATTAATTACAAGATAATACTAGCATTAATATAAATTATTTTCAATTATTAAAATTTCTAATGTATAAATAAACTTCCACTTGTATTAATGGTATAACAATAAATAAATAAGCCTTTTTTTTCGAAATGGAAAAAAGAGAGAGATAATTTATTACGGAAATACTTTCGACTTCAGTAAGTCATCGTCAGCCGTACATAAAATTTATAATTCGAATACATTGTTTTTGGAATACCAAAAACGATGTATTCGAATTATATCAATAAATTTTATGTACAGCTGACGATGACTTACTGAAGTCGAAAGTATTTCCGTAATAAATTATATCTCTCTTTTTTCCATTTTGAAAAAAAAGGCTTATTTATTTATTGTTATACCATTAAAATTTCTGTTGAATTATTTGAATATTTCCCTTGAAGTTTTGTTTATTAGTCTATGATAAAAATACAACTTAGGGAATAGTGAAGACAATGATGCAAAAAAATCTTAGTTTAATGCACAGAGAGTTCAGTTGCAATTTAGAGGAAAGAAGTATAACGACAGTTATTATCATTTTTTAACAGCAAATATTGTCCAATTTTTAGACATAAATACTAACACAGTGTAACTTTGTTATCTCAAACCTCTCTATCTCAAAACCCTCGATACATGGAAAAAATTTTTTCCATGCACTTTCGACATTATGTAAATTTAATAGTTATCTCGAAGTATTTTCTTCAAAACCCTCACTATCTCGAATTAAGTTTATAATTTTTGTGCTACAGAAATTAAAAAATACTTAAAATTTTTGCTTTTTGAGTTTAAACAAAGGATTTAAATTTAACAAAAGAACGTAAATGTGCTACCGATAACCGGAACAGGAACTTTTTTGTGCATGCTCAGAATACTGAACATGTCGTACAGTAGTTTTGTTTCTAAATTTCACTTCTAATTGGTAGATTTTTGTCAATATGATCATGTTTATTCAGTGATATTTTCAATCTTTGGTTAATAAGATGCAGGACTATTTAGACAGTAATTTTCATGGAAAAAATAGTGTGTTATATAGTATTATTACAGTATTTAGACGGTATGTATTATTGACATAAAAAATTGAACCTTGATATCTCAAAAACTCTTTATATCGAATTGTTTTTGTTTCCGTGAGATTTGAGATATTGAAGTTCTACTGTATATGGCATTTTCATGCAACAAAAATTTTTTATTATCTAATGGAATTTTATATTAATTTATAGTTTTTGTAACTATCCATTCTAGTTTCAAATATATATGGAGAATGATTCTTTGTATTTCTCTCTTATTGGGTCAGAATTGGAATAAACTTATCTTTAATGATGCATAAAAGTACTTTTGGATCTTAAAATACATCTTCAGTTACATAACATTCTTTTCATGTTATGTAACTGAACTTGGATTTTAATATCCAAAAGTACTTTTATGCATCATTAAAGATAAGTTTATTCCAATTTTGGTCCCAATAAGTGAGTTTTTATGATTTTGATTTTATGATTTTTATGGTTTGTTTTGTTATTTCTGGACCTAATTAATTCAGTTAAATAGTATCTTTCTAAAATATCAAAAATTTTAAAATCTGGCATTTCTTAATTCTAAAATATGTTAAATTTTATAAACTTTGTTATCTAACTGATAGTAAATTTTATAAAATCTAAGTTAACATAAAATTATAACTAAAATCCCCTCTGCTAAAGTCTTATCATGTATTATAAGAAAATTTCTAATAAAACTACTTTGGCTTTATTATTAAATTGTCTTCAGTTATATATTATCTTAATACAAAATTTTAAATGAAATATATACAGTGAAAAAATTCTTGCACTCTAAAGAATACAATTCAATTCTAAAGATTACAATTAAAAAATTTTGCATTACTACAAAATTTTAAACTTATTTTTATTACTTATTTTTGTTTAATATTTTAAACAAAGATAATTAATAAAAGTAATTTTGGCTTTTTCATTGAGTTCTCTTCAGTTACATAATATCTTAATAAAAAATTATTATTATTATTTATTTTTGCACGATTTTTCCAGGAACGTATCTACCGTGTAAATCGAGGTCTGGGTGTAGTTAACAGTATAGATGGTGTAAACTAGTAGTTGGCAATTCCTTACAATCTACAAATCAGATGATGATGATTTTGATGCTCTGCAATTGATTTAATTCATTATTATATACATCATCATGATTTCGGGCATCTTATTTTTTAATAAAAAAAAATATGAATTTATCAGCAACCACTGAATAAAACAGATAAGTTTTCATAGAATATTGAAAAATGTCTGTTAGTGATAGCATATTAAAATTCTGCCCATCTGCCCTTTAAATTGTTAAGAAGGACTTTATGTATAATTTGTATAATTATAACAAAAATGCTTTTAGTTTTATATCAAATATTTTTTCAATAAATTAAATGAATATATTTGATTTATAACAATAATTTTTGAAAATTAGCTTTTTTTAATTAAATTGTGTATTTAAATCATCATCATTTTAATAGTTTTTAGATTTTGTATGATATCAAAAAAAATTCTTTTTTTTAAATTATATAAAGATTACAAATTTAAATTGACAAGAACAATGAAAGTTAGAATATCATTTTCAATTTAATATGTTTACAATGATTATAAATAATAATTTTAAAACCAGTTTAATTTTATGTAGGAACCTATGAAATCAAAGGCACCCCAGTTACATTTAGAATACAGGTTTTACAAGCTGTTGGGAAATAATGGTAAGTCATACATGACATATTATCATTCTTAATTGAAAATGTACTTTTAGAATAAAATATTATTCATATTTTATTTGTTGATTTCAAATAAATATTAGAGACTAGCCACTAACAGTTATGCTTGTAAGATACCTATATCTTTTCTTAAACACTAAATATATTTTTATATAAAATACTTCTATATAATGAATTCAATCTTTTGACACAATTAGCACATAAATTACTTAAAACTAACATGTCATTGTCATTTCACAATTGAATTTGAGGATAATACAATAGAAATCTGACTTCTATTCTTAATAATAATAATAATAATTTATTTGTACTGATTAAAAAATCAGTCGATAATAATTAAAATTTTAACTAAATTCAAACAAAGTCACTGAAAAATAGGCAGATAAATAAATATAAGTAAATATAATGGGTGATCGGTTAACAAACAGTGGGATAACAAACACTTTTTTGAAAGATTTTTATGTTCGGTTAATGAACACATGTTTGGATAACAAACACTTCACAGAACAAACTATGGGACCCGCAGACTGATCAAATGACAGATCAGCCAGATGGCTGCGTGGTAAAGCTGTGGCTTACCATTCTGGAGGATCCAGGGGTCCAACTCCTCCAATTTTTAGGAGGAATCTGGGTCCGGACCATTGAAACCCATCCTTCAATTTCTGGTTGACGTCATCATGGGTGTTGGTCAGCCTGTGATGATGGCGGTTCTATAAGTGGCCCCCATCATGGGTGTTGGTCAGTCTGTGATGATGGCGGCTCTATAAGTGGCTATTGCCAGATAAAAATATTCCATGAGGATATTTTGGCTTAACTAACCTATGCCAGATAAAAATATTCCATGAAGATAGTTTGGCTTAACTAACCTAATGGAATGACAGGCTTAGGCCTTGCGCGCTCATGGACTTATGGGTAAGGAAGGAAGAAAAGTAGTTTTTCTGATTAAAATGAACTCGGAGACAACGTAAAACAAATCAAATATTTATTAAAGAAGATAAGTATATATGGTTTTTTTAATATATAAAAATTATTCTATTTGTTTATTACGAAGAATAACTGATTATTATAATGTTTATCATTTAAATTAATGATGAATATAATTTTTATATCAATATTGAAGGAAGCTTTAAACAGACGAGTCACTGAAACTCCAGAGCTACTCAAAGTAAAAAAAAAAAATCTAACTTACAATATTTCATCTTATGATTAAAAATAAATTTGGAATATAGAACGAGCATTAAATCACAAATCGAGATGTCAGATATCCGGATTTAACGGATATCTATTCTTCTATCAGTTCATTAAATCGAGGATTTAATGCTTAGTTGTATTTTATGTAAAGTTATGCAATATTTCGAAATTAATTTGAGAGTAAAATAAGAAGCGTTGATTAAAAAAGTGAAACTTCGGCAGGATTTATTTACAAATCAATAACTTTTTTAATAAAAACAATTGTAACCATTGTAGAACATTGCGAAGAAAGATATCCCGTGAGTATAAGAATAATCGATAGTTCATTAGTTAGGTTCTTGGTACCAAATAATAAATCCCAGATAGTCAATAATGAAGATTCGAAAACGGTTTCATCTCTACATCTTATTTATTTTAATTAATGTTCATCAAGCAAACGCTAATGAGATTTATTGTGCTATAACGTTAAACAATATCGATTATTTTATGAATAATTTAAAACAATTTTCGTTAAACTGTTAACAAATGAAATAAACTTTTTTTTTTCAATGAGAACTGCTAAAAAATGTATTAAATTAATTGGAAAATAATTTAATTTAAAATCAAATTTATGCTAAGTAATGTTTAACAGATTAATTGCGTGTCATATCGTCAACAAAGTTCGAATCGATGATGCTAAATTAAATTATTTCCATTGACTTTCTGTTGTACTTTCGGTTTATTGAAATTGATAATAATTTATTATTTATTAAATTAATATTATTAATACAGTTATTAATTATATCAGTATATTAATTCGAAAGTATTTTATAAAGGAACTGATAGTTAAATTATCCTATTCATAAGTGTAGTTTATATATAATCAAAAACATCACACATATATATATACAGTATAAAATAAATCAAATATATTACTGAAAAATTATAATATTCACTACAGTTTAGAAACTGTTGTTTGTTTGCTTTATTTTCAAAAATTTTTAAGCAAATAGCCGCTTATAAACTATAATAAATGCTAGTTTTTCAACATTGAAAACCAAGCCAAGTGCACTTGGCTTGCTTTTTACATAGTTTTTAATATATCTTTTAGATAGAAATAGTTTTTCTGAGAAAATATTTCTAATGAAAATATGCTAGGACATCATTAAATATAGTACAATACTTATTTTAGATCGCTATGCCAAACTACTTAGGGAATCTTAAGAAACATACACTATTATAATTACATGATCGAATTTGAAATATATGAAATTCCATCGAAATCAATTGAGCTATGTAGGGCCAGGTTATCCACTTAGACAAATAGGTACGTATCTAGGGTCCCTTGATAATAAGGAGCCCCAAAGTTAGGTTAAAAATTATTCAGCAATTTTATAATTTATTTAAAAATTTTTCCTCTCTCTCTAAAGGATCTTAATCTGGCTCTAAAGCTATGAAACTTATAGAAGACCTCACGTTGAGAGGCTTCTCTATCAAGTGTTTTAGATAACATGAGAGGCAACCTACAGTATATTTAAAATTTAATCGAAGTCAGTAGAATGATGGGATCTGTAGCGATGTTTACATAAAAGAAAATGAAAGGATAAAAAGGTAAAGGAATAAAAAAAATCTCTCTTCTATATTCGCTACACTATCGGTCCAAGTGGTCGAAATTTTTATTAACTAACTAAACTATTAACTAATACTTATTTCTATACCTATATTCCATATTTGATCCATAACGACTGAACACTGCGACCAGTAGAATATTTATACGGAGAAGAAACTTTTATATTAGTCCGATTTTGATTCAATTGTATCGAAATTTTAATCAGATCTTAAAATAGTCCAAGAAATACCCATTTTCCAAATTTTATAATGCGATATGTAGAAGTAACTGCGGAAGAGGAAGAGAAGAAGCACGAAGATTTTTATAACCGAGTTTTGCTATTTTCAAACTGCTCTAATTCTTTTAAATAAAAGATTTATAAGTTGATTTATAGCTTCAAATTTGGAATTCTACGACCTGTTAAATACTTCTCTCGAATATAAATGTCAGATTAATAATATTTAACACAAAATTGAAAATTACAGCGAGATAAAGTGGTGATATAATGACTCTTGTAAAAAGAGACAGCTGGTGACTACTGTATTTGAGTCATAGCGATACCTAATAATTTTTTACAGTAGAAGCTTAATTAAGATTAAATAATACTATTTTTATTTTTTAATTTGTGTAAGTGCTTAGTTTCAAAATGATGACATTAATGTGACAGCATTAAAATTTTTCTAATATGTTCAAATCAATTTTATAATGCATTTAAAGAAGCTTAAAGATACTTACAGTAAGATTGTTTTTTTTCCTTTGATCTGATTTTTGAAACAAAATGGAGTCCATTGAAACTGCGAGCATTTTTCTTTAAAAAAAAGAACAGCAGATTGTTGGGACAACTCATTACATTATCAGAATTTTTTTTTTTTTGATCTCTCAATATTTCAAAAATTAATTTTTCGAAATATTGAGCGAAATATTTTTAATTTTCATCATGGATTTGTCCAATACTGATGAGCTTTCCATAAACTGCAGTCATGTACTCCATTATACTGATTAAAAACAACGTAAATTGGTTACACGCAATCAATCCAAAAAAACTCTGTTAACACAAAAATAATGTAAAATAACGAACACTCATAGTAGAAAATTAAACGAACAAATAAAATAAATCCTGAAATTGATTGAATTCATTATCTAAGAATATTTATAACGAAAATTAATGATGCAAATATATCCAAAGTTCATATTGCAATCTCCATATAGAACAATGCCATCTTTAAAACTTAACATCAATTAATCAAAACTTATTTTTATAGCATCGAAAAATTATTTAACTTTTTTATTTTTTAAAGTATTAATATCTTAAATTAGAAATAATTTACTAATTTAATTTTGTAAATTTAATTAATAAACAGTTAATAAGAAACAACATCTGATTTTCGTCATTAGTCAACTTAATTATTCGATGCTTAATAATCGTTATTAAATAAACTAAGACATCATTAAGAATGCGAAACAGATTAAAATTTGTCACATATTCACTTTGTTCATTTTCGTAAAAGTTAATAATCGAAATTCGTCATATCGAGTTAATCTGGATTTTGAATATTATTTAAATTAATATTAATGAGAAAGATTTCATAACAAGCATTTAAAATACGATATACTTATTAACTTAAAACTTTTGTTTATAATAATAATTAATGTCTGGTTTAATTGAGTATTTTTTATTTTGTTAAAAAATTAATAAAATTCGAATTAATTATATTTTAAAATTAAATCAGAAGATGGCGCTGGATGCTTACGTGGAAAAATTCGTTTGGTAAAATTATTACGTTAGCTTTTTAAATTATTAAAATTAATAAAATTATATGGAAGGTCGCCAATTTTAATTATTATTAATTGATAAAAATGAATAATATCTGATAAAGTTGGCAGCATTCAATTAATGTTGTTTATCTATATCTTATAAATAAGATATGACGATAGCGTAAAGCTGCCATTAATTTTCTAAATTTTAGTAAAAAGATCGATTAAGATATAAAAACTTCCGCAATTTCGATAATAAGCCCATTAATTATGTTTCTGTTTTGATAGGATTGCATTACTTAATGTAACAGAATAAAAATTATTTATCATTTTATTAATTTATATGTTTTCTTATCGTCCGGTTATTTTTATTAGGTCTCATGAGGTCTAATAAATTTTCCAATTCCTTGCTGAGGCGTAACTTATTATTCTTCAATGAGATTTAACTGGTATTCATTCACATACATCAATTTATAAAAAAGAAAATCAAAGAACAACTCTCAAGAAAACGATGTACTCGTAATCCCACGAAGTACATCGAGTATATCTTGCTTGAGTGGAAGTACTCGCGAAAACTCTCTTTTCTTGTCTCAATCACGATATTTCTTTCAGAAAGGATATTTAAACACCTACCTTACTGCCAGAATGTCTTCTATACCATCAAATTCTTCTAGTTGACTTACAGAAATCGTATTATTATAAATATTTTTAACATGTTGAAGACCATGACAACAGCACGAATCGGGAGTAATTTCTTCGTGGCAAATGCAATCACATTCTTCAGCACTAGAAATAATTAAATTTATTCATTGCTTTTTTTAATTTTTAAAACTTGAATACATCGTAATTATTTATTTAAGTTAAAAAAAAATACTTTTAACTGTAAGATTCTTTTTTTTAAATTCGCGTTTCGTGTTGTTATACAAGTATAACAGTGACATATTTAAGTAATTAATTTCTCCCTTTCTACTTTAGAAGTAATTTTCGAACGGAAGATGTCAACACTAACTCATGCTCGGGAGTAATATCATACACATGACTGACAAAAATAGCAATATTCACGCTGGAGTGTGATAGTGATGTATGTGACATGTAATTTTAAACAAAATTCGAATAAATCTGAAATGTTTTCTAATTCCGGCATAAAAATAACTTAAAATATAGAGTGATTATATATTTTATTATTATAAATAAAACCAAAAAAATATATATTTAAAAAAAATTCTAAACTATTATTACATCCGAATTTTTTTTAGTTAGTGCTTATACTATATTAGTCCCGCTGTGATTTGTGTACACTCGTACAAGAGACAGGCGGACTCAAGAAGGTCTGGGTCTCATCATTAGTCTCGCTAAAGACGCGATTGCTAGCTTACCATTCATGCGAGTCCTTCCGTGATGAATGTCACGCAAGGATTTCGACTACCGTATCTTTTATATTAACCCAATGGGTGGTTGTCAGTTGTTAGAAGTCTTTATGAAAGCAGGACAAAACCGTTTTTGTAATCTGAAAAACCGCTCTCTTTCCGTCAGGTTCTTTTCCGAAAACATCTAATACCGCGACCTAAAAATTTCAAATACAACAATATAACATTTAAAGGAGATTTTTAAATTAATATTTTTATTATATTAGGTTATAAAGAATACTAAATCAAGCAAATTAGGTCAACTTGGTCAACCAGTAACATGAGATCTCCTATTCCTCCCGAAACGTGCTAAGAAATGAGGGAAAAGTGGAACAGTTTTACCGATAGAATTTTTTCCTACTAACCATTAACTATTTTTAAGATTACGAATTTTTACTGGGACCTTTTTGCATAAAGTTATTTTACGAGTTGTTAAATCATATATCGATATAAGTAATAAATTAAATAATAATTTAATTAATTACGCTTATATTATGTAATTATACTGTATACTTTACAAAAGTATAATTATTTTTAACAGCGAGCTGAAATTTCCTCGTTTACTAAAGATAGGCTAATGCTTTATCTTAGCAGTTAAAAATGCTTTCTTGAAATTAAGAAAAATAATAATAATATATTAAATTAATTTAATGGCGATACAATTATTATTTTTAGTATAATTAATTTTAATATAGAAAACGCCATTTATTATTCGCCAATCTTTCTGTATTAATTGATAAGAACAAAACTGCCATTCTGTATATACTAATGGGATTTTTAACTGTCCAATTTTTATGGGTGTGGTAGCTTTCGTGAAATGTTTTCAAAACTATAAATGGGATCAATGACATTAATCACGCCTGTAAAACCGAAAATATCTTAATTCTTTCAAGTTTTTATATAAAAAAAGAGACTATTAGTTTATCAGAACAGCTGTTTTTCCGATACGTCCAACTTTACACGCATGACGACTATATTATCTCTCTCGTAAAATGCAAATTTGTCATCCTTTCTGAAAACTTGCTATAACTAATCTCTTTTAGTGTTCTGTTCTCTCTCTTTTCTCTCTGATAATTCCTGCATCTCGTCTGAGATGCCTCATTCTTAACAAACGAAAATAAAAACTTCGTAAATGAAAGACAAAACTTTCCTTTTTACGAGTGAATTAAATATGTAAATGTTTTCTGACGAATGCTGTTCTTATTAATGTAATTCATATTTATTAACATTAAAATTTTAAAAGTAATCTTTTTAGGATGAATACTTTGGAAAATCTTTTCTTTTAATCTTCTTTTTAAGTTTTAGGAGCGAGATTAAAGTAGACAGATCTGAATAATTTATAAATTGTAATTATTCACTTCTTGCTGTTATTATTTTTAATGAATAGGTTAATGCTAGTTATTATGAGACAAATCGGAAAATATTACTTTGTTAAAACAAAATCTGCGGTAAAATATTAATTCCAATTTAAAAAAAAATTTTACTAAAAAAAAATTTATTAATAATTCAACTTTAGAACTTTTTAAATAAAATTCCAGCTCCTCCAATACTGTAAACAATTCGACATTTCACGGGCTACTTTAGCTTTCTACCAGTAAAATAAAATTTGTTTATTTTTTAAATTTGAAGCAAGTTTAAAATTTAAATTTTCTTTCTATACACAAGTCTTTATTAAAAATTCAAACATTTTTGCCATTTTCTCATATACTGTTTATTAAATGAATTTTAAATAATATAATTTAAATACTAAATATATTTTGTGTGTGTTTGAAAAATATTTTTTCTTTCCAAGTATCGCTAAATTTAGTTGAAAAATTTTCATTTTAAAACTATAGAATATCTTCAATTACAGAATTAAGTGGTTTCTATTTTTAACACCAGGTGGTTATTTATTTTGCAATATATTGTTTGTCGAATTTATTTATATTTTATTATAAATATATAATTAAATTGGTGAAAATAAATAAAAAAAATATTCAGACGAAATACTTACATAGCTAAGAAATTCGGTGAAGCAACCATGGGCACCCAATGAGGATGTGTTGTCATGGCGACACCAAAATCCTACACAAGAACGAACCATGTAAACAGTTCAATGTTGGGTCTCACGTGCCAATCACTGTATACAATTACTTCCCTCCCAAATCCGACCACAACCCGTCGATGACGTCATGTAAAAGAACCAATAATACACTGAAACGTCATTTACAACAGTTTGGGGAGATAGTGATCTGGAAGATATCTGTTGACATAGCACCTTATCATGCTGACCAGGCCAACTTGAAATTCTCAATCTGAAGCTAGATAAAAAAAAAGAAAGAAAAAATTGAGAGAGAGCGAGTGAGAGATTTATACAATTGTAAAAGAAATTTTGCGCATAAAAAATAATATTTTAAAACTGTTTATTTTAACATGTTAATATTTTTAAATGAATAAAAATTTATTGATGTTATTTTTATTTCATGGTGTAACGCATAAAATATATTAAATGCGTGATAATGGATTGTTTTATTAAAAATCAAGCAATAAAAAGCCAAATTACGTTAAAAGAAATGCATAATTTTCAAATTTTTATTGCTTTAATTAACATGCAATTCAAATTTTATTTTTCAAGAAAAGTAATTCAATTCATGTTAATCGAGAATTCTCACATGAAACTCTTATAAAAGACAAAACGAATTTTTTTTAGATTGATAATTTAATTTTTACATTATTATTATTATTATTTATTCGATAATTTAACTTACTTTTTTTAAAGCTTCGTTATTATTTTTTGCATTGCTTTTGTTCAATACTCTTTCATTTCAACGAAGTAATTATTTATATTTCTTTTGTACGAATGCTTTTTAAAAAACTTCCTTATTTTTTATAATTATTTTCATTAACGTTTTATTAGATCTGATACAATTATTATTAATAAAATTAATAACATATTTATATATAATGCATTAACAATGAAATTAAAAATAAAGTACTATAATACTAACTAATACTACTAAATACTATACAGTAGGTACTAAGTACTATAATTTAAATTTAAAACTTTTCTGTACTTATATGTCATAAAAATTATATAATAGATCCATATTAATTAAATTTTTTCCAAAAATCTAATGTTAAATTTTATAGATCAGTCTTACCCGTTATATATTAATTTAAATATAAAAAAAATATTAATAAAATATTGTAATAATTTAAAAAATTTATTTTCTCACGAAAGTTTTTGAACTTCTAAGAAAAACAGAATTATGATTAAATTCATTATACATTAATTTTAATTACATTTTATATCCTTTATTAAAAAATGCAATTTTTTATGGAAGATTGGTTTTTTTAATCTTGTTTTTTCTAATTGCAAAAAAAAAACCAATTTATTACTAGCGTTAAAGGATGTTTAAGTTACATGTCTAATAATTTAAAATAGATGCGATAGTAGTGTTTAGGAAATTTAATGACATTTGATTATTATTTTCACAAACAAACTAATTTTGACATTAAATTAGTTGAATTAACTTAAATTATTCTGAATTAATCCGTTTCATAAAGAGAATAGATAATAATTACTAATCTTTTGAAGGGTTATTATTTGTAATCATAAGTTGATTAATAATAGGCTTAGAGTAATTAGTTCCATTATTAATTATATATAATACAGTATAAATAAATATTCTTTTATGCACAATATAAGGATTTTCTCTTGCAAATCGAATTTTATGCAGTATAAAAATATGTAATTTATACGTCGTTACACTTATTTTTAGAACTTTTTATATGCAGTTTGTGTTTAATATTTATATTCAATATAATACTTTAAACTTTTAAACTAAAAATCAAAGACTGATAAATATTTAAAGAATTATTTGAAACATCGTTTTATAAATTTATGCACACATTTTTTTCACTTTTTTTTTTGGCCAAAGAAAATTCTTTTGCATCGGTTATCCGGTACTTTATATGAATGGCAACTCTAAAGTATCTTAGGAATTTACGCCCTTCGCTCGAAGCCACGTTTATATATGTTCATTAATGTTATCAGAAAATTGGTAAGATTTAAAAAAAAAAATTATGTATCGATTCAAGAGTTTCTCTGGGATGTTTCTTTTTGTTATTTTTCTGTTCATTAATGTTATCAGAAAATTGGTAAGATTTAAAAAAAAAAAAAATTATGTATCGATTCAAGAGTTTCTCTGGGATGTTTCTTTTTGTTATTTTATATACTTACTTTCGGAATTAAGGACAAAAGAGTATGAAATTAATTAAAATGTAAAAAATAAATAAAGATGTACACGTGCTTTTATGAGTAGATATAGCAAATTTTGTAGAATGATTCGTAGAAAACAAATCGTTTGCAGATTCTGAAAGATTTTTTTTTTTAAGTTCTAATCGGAATTACATCGAAAAATAAGATCTCGAAGAAAATTGCTTTCTAATGGAAAACAGATGCACAACTGTAACGTTAATTTTCAAGAAAATTGAATCAGGATAAATAAATCAAAGTTACTTTGACTTTGCATAAAGTGCTGTACATTTTCTTTAAAAAATATCAAATTATAGTTAGTTAGTTAATCTTGTTTTGTTTTATTGAAATTGAATTCAAATAACTCTTGAAAATTAAAGCATGCTTAACTAATCGATGCACTAATTCTTAATTAGGCAGAAAACATAATATACGATGAAGTTTTTCTTACTCGTTCTACTTTTTCTTGTAAAGTCATCACGTAATGACGTCCAATCTGTCCTTCCGCCTCTTAAAACAATTACATAATTCCACCACCAATTTTCTACTACCGACAGTTTAATTAAGTACATAAAATATTCGTTTAAAAAAAAAATAAAAAATATTTTAAGTTCTAATTAGCGCAGCATTACCAAAATCTATCAAAAAATATAACGATAAAAATCGATAAACGAAAAACCGTTGAGTTCTACTCACCTATTTCGTTTCTAAGAAATGAAGAGTAGAATATCTACAATATATACAAATGCATTCGATACAATATTCTTATATCCATATTAGCTGTTAGAATAATTTATTTGTCTGCAAGTAACTTCGAGAGTCATTGTCCCATTGCTTCAACATGGCTGAAAACGAAGTGAAAGTTCTGCCATTCTATACACACACTCAGGTTAAGTCTACGGTTCAAAACTGGTCTTTAGCTTTTCCCCTACGCTTCCCCCACCTAACCAGCCAGGAAACTCGACTGTAAGGTAGTACATGTGCAAGCTCGCACAGCTTCAAGGTTCTGCTGATCTAGACAAAGAAAACACCATCTGTTAGTTCACCTGTGGAATGTGGTTGCATTAAGTTTCCCAAATCCATCTTCATTGCTCCGCCTACTTTTTATTGGTCTTTGGATAATTCTAATTACTATTCCATATTTTTTGTTTTTCAATTTCTTATTGTTTTTATTTTTAAATAATTTATATTTTACCGTTATTGTTTTGATATATATATAAATTAAATATTTCCTTATTTAGATACTTGTATTTATTCGTCTTTATGATTCATTCATATTTATATTTGCAATCCAGTTTTAGTATAATTTAATATCTACAGCTAAAAAAAAAATAATATCGTTATATTTTATGTTGTCCATGTTCTTTTCACTGCCGATTTTTCCTTCTAATTCAGACTCAAATATAGTTTTTCAAGGAAAAATGACATAGTAGTTATTTTTATAATTCTCCCACTTTATAAAATTAATTAACTTTAAAATTTGCATTGGGATTATTTTACTTGCTGCTTGCTAATTTCTGTAAATAGTTTACATAGAAAATTTCGAAAATTATTCTGCTGACAATTTGCCAGAATAATGTAAGTTATATAAAAATTTCGAAGTGATTTAAGTCTTGTTATGATGTGTTTATAAATAACAAGTAGGATAATTAATTTTTTTACCAAAGAATTAATTTCTACTTGTAAGATTTATATCGTGATAAAATTTCGCTATTTATGACTCCAGATGATATAAAACTTTCAACTGCACGCTTAAACACGAATAAATAATACAAATATAATTAAATTATTACATTTATAAGTTTTATGTTAAATATGTTTACTTTATTAACGAAATAATACAAATAAATAATTTAAAAAAATAATTTTTATGCTTATACATTTTGCAAAAACTATTTTTTATAATAATTTTTGTCTTTTGATTTTTAAAAAATTTAAAAGATCATTTCGGCAATGTTATTATTAAAAAATAAATAAATTTCATACGATGGAAAAAATATATAAATAATAAACAGGATTATCATCAAAATAGCACTTCAAAAAAGCGTAAGAAATTTAATATATAAATTCCAATTTAAGAAAAGTTGCAAAAAATCAAAAATCTTTAAATATGATGATGATTATAAATGCTAATATATATATGTTACCAGCAAAGTATGAAATGCAGGCATTGTATAGAATGCCTAGGCAATATATAGAATGTCTGGCATTTTTAGGCAAAGTATGAAACGATTAATATTATGTATACTTTGCTTATGGAATTGTATATAATGCCTAGGCATTATATAGAATTACTAATGCTATTTAGGCAAAGTATTAAAAGAGTCATGAAATCAACTTATAAAAATACACGAAAGATGTTAAATTAATACTTATTTATGAAAATTTAAAGGAACTTTAATATATCAATAATTTTGTCAAACAGGGTGCAAATTATAACATATATGTATAAATAAAATAAGTAACGTTTATAAATAAATACGCAATTTTTAATTCTTTGACTGCTATGGACGCATATATATGCGTTAAAAATTGTTTCTATTCAAAAATACAAGAATCAGCATTATCGATGAGTTCGAGATAGTCACAATTTGCTTATCAATAACAATAAATAAAAATTTATTTGTATCCGAAGCATTTTCATTTGATAGAATGTTACTTCTTTCAGCAAATGACATATTAATGCATTTTTGTTAATTATTTTAAAACTACATAATTAAATGCATTTTTTACGAAGGAATTTATTACGAAATTAAATTTTACTTCATAAATAAAAATGAAAAATTAAAATGATATAGGGCATTTTATAACAACAAACAAACTATTATGCCAAAATTTTGAATAATAGTTTGCGTAAAAAGATAATATCTCTTAGCGTTGTTTTGTAGTTCTTAGATAAGAAGACATATATAAAAAAATGCATTAATTAATTAAAATTTCAATGTACTGCATCATAAGTCTAATATGCGAATCAAATATTTTGAGATTAAATATTTAATATGAATTCGCATATACAGGATGATTCAAAATGTTGAGGAAAAATTGAAGGAGCATGTAGAAGAGGCAGTTATAAGCAAAAGTTCTTAGGGTCATTTTTTGATTTAGGGCATCGTTAAAAAGATATAGCATATGAAATTTTTGTGACGTATCTGACGTGGTGTGGTGCGTAGCATCTGATGTGTTACGTGGAATGCCGGGGATTTTTGAGAGTGCTCCAGAGTTTCATCCGGCGATGCTATGTTTGCATTGAATGTGGTGGTCGGCAGTTCGAACAATTTTTGTAAAATTGTGCGTAGGCGCCGTACGATTGTATCCGTGCTGATGTAACCTTTGCATAATAAATATTGCCAACCTTAAGAATATTTCAGAAGGTCGATCTATTATGGGAATCTCAGTTATGAGTCTCTACCGGTCTAAAAATGGTTGCGGCTTGGCTTACTTTCGGCATTTTACGAAGGTTTTAACACCTAGAGAAAATGACGTCACAAAACTTTCAAGTGCTATAACTTTTTAACGAAGCTCCAAATCAAAAAACTGATCCTAAGAACTTTTAGAATTGCCTCCTCTACATGCTCCTTCAATTTTTCCCCAACCTTCTGAATCACGCTGTATAGTATAAGTTTTATTAGCATAAATTTATTGTAAAAATTTGCATGCCGTATTGTAAAAATTACACATCATTAGTTATAATTTAAAATATGATTTTTTTAATTAATTATAAGAATGCCATTTTATATTTTTTTATAATTTGGAGAAAAGAAAAGAACTAATTTAGAATTGATTTGATATATCCAACTGCAAGCTAGAATGAACGAATTCGATCAATCTATTGAATAATATTCTTCGAGGTGTTTATATGGCAACAACAATTACTGGATTAAAATTCCAGCTGGATGTTGTTATTTAAAATTTTAATTTTACTTACTTTTGTTAAAGTTAAAATTTTAAAGTAAAAGAAAAACGCATATCGAATGAAAATACATCATACAATACATATATATTACTGCATATTCTTCAATAAGGTTGTTATTACGTATTGAATATTGCGTGCACTTAATAATGATGATGATGTTTTATATATAAAATATATCAATCATCTAGCTATACACCTACACACAAGCAATTTATACTGGTATTTTTGTAAGAAAATATCTTTTACCTTGTCTGGTATAGAATATACAGGAATAAGTTTTAACAAATTTAATAAGAAATAAATATAATTGAATTATTAGAAAATCTAAGGAGCAGTTAAAGTAGATATTAAAAATATCTGAATAAATGTAAAAATAAAGAAATAGTGAAATTTTTAATGTTAAAAATAAAATATAATACTGGTGGCTATTAAATGTAAAAAGTTACATACAAAAGTATTTTCAGATTATTTTTTACTTATTACCAGTTTAATAATTAATTTAAATAAATATTTTAATATATATTAATAATTTTGTATCAATAGCAAAATTTTATGAATTTCATGATTCATTTTTGAATAATATTTTTTGAACTATTTTTATTGGCTTTTTTTGTTATAGTTTTATTACTTACTTTTTTATCTAAAGGATTTTTATAGTTCTTTATATTTACAGTTTTACATTTTTTGATATTCTTATTATTTTATTTATTGATTAATTACATTTCCATTGTATATAATGATGTAATAGTTATATTTTTAATATCAATATATTTAAATATATTTTCTTTTTTATATTAGATATGTTTAAGTTAATTTTCTCTCTTTATATTGCTCATCAAATTTCTTTTTAGAATGTTACTACAAAATTGGAAGTTAACTCTTGGTATACTGAAGTAGTAGAAAGATTAAAAAAAGCTGATGAATATAGGTGGAGAGCACATGGAAGACCTCTTTATGGAGAACAACAAGGAATACCATGTTGTAGGCAGACAGATGTTTGGAATCAAGTTTGGGATAAAAATTTAGTTACACCAGTATCAACATCAAAGTAAGTAATAAAAATTAATCTTGTAAAATTTTCTTTTAAAAAAATTTCTTTTAAAATCTTATAAATATACAGTTTTATTAAATTTTTAATAAAAATCAATGTAATCTTGTATATTTAGTAAAAACCATTAGTCCAGAGATCCCTGTTTGACTCCAAGCAAAGGCAAATTTTTATTTTGGGAAAATTATCTAAAATTAAATTTCACTTATTAATTAATACATGGTGCCATTTTAGCCCAAATTTATTTATTTAATTATTAACCCAACAAATAGTAGTATTCAAAATTATAAAATTGTAATTATTAAATTCTGTTTAATTCCAAAATTATTCACTACAAATCATTTTGCTAGTTAAAAATGCAATAAGAAATTTAAAATAAAATTACCATTAAGCATCAGTTCTAGATCAGCTTCATTAATGTTTAATATAAATTTTATTATCATTTTTCTGAAAATGCTGTTTTATACAAATGCTTAACATTAAAGATTTATACTTTACACTTTGAATTCATTATCAAAAAGAGTCAAGAGGAATAAATCTTTAAACAAACTTTGCCTAGGGTGCAGAAAAAAGTTTAAGGTTTATATTATAAATTAAATAGTGGCAACTTAAATCCAATACTATCTACAGGAATAAATCTTTAATTCTTCAATAAACCATATAAAGGTTTATTGAAAAAGTTTAAGGTTTATATTATAAATTAAATAGTGGCAACTTAAATCCAATACTATCTATTTCAAATATTGAATGTTGTTTTATGAGTGATAGAACTATTTTGACTAATGAAATATTAAAACAAGAAAATTGTTTCTGAATCAAATAAATTAAATAAAAATTGCTTATAAGTTTCTTTAATGGATAATGAAACAAAATACTTTCAGATTTATTTTTATTATCAAATACATTAAAATTCAATCACACAAAAAAATATATATATTTAAAATTTAAATATATTTATTTGAAAATCATGATAGAGTAATCATGAATAAATGCTAACATGAATTTTTGAAAATAAATCATTTCTTGACATTTGGCAAATTATCAAAATTTTTGATGTTAATGGGATCAAGGATTTTGGCAAAATTCCAGAAATAGCAATATTGCTACATTTCTTATTGAAATTCTTGTTCAAATAAAGGAAGATTAATTTCATTCAACTATATTTATGATTCTATAGTGGATGATATAATTCTATCTGATGATCTGTCTTTAACTCAGAAATTTATTGACTATATGAGCCTTTATGAAAGAGATAGATACACACTCAATGATTTAATATTTTGAAGAATGAATGATAAAATAAGAACAAAGGAAAGCATGAGGAAAGAGAGAAAAAATCCTTTCTTAAAAAGTGTCACAGACCACACTTTTTAAGGAAGGAAGTATTTTAAGATATAATAAGAGAGAGATGACACTCTTATCATATCTTACAATATTATTAAACAATAGGTGAATTCTTCCCATCCATATGAGAACAACTGCATTAACACAAATCATATGAGATTAGAATTCATATGTACAATAAGATTGTGTCATCTCTCTCTTATTATATCTTACAATGTTATTAAACAATAGGTGAATTCTTCCCATCCATAGGAGAACAACTGCATTAACACAAATCATATGAGATTAGAATTCATATGTACAATAAGATTAAGAAAAATACATTTGTTTAATGACACTATATACAACAATGCCACTCAATGTAGTACAGCTACTAAATTTGTTGTAAACCAATTGCTTTTCTTATTTATATACATCCTGCTTTCATGATGAAATATATAAGCAAAATATATAATATGCTTTAGTATACTATGACTTTGACTATCTTGATATTGAGTAAGAACTTAATCTATTCTCTAGCATCTTTAATAAACACTGTTACAGCAACATCAATATATTCTTGTCATTTTATGCTTCAGCCATGATATAAATATACTCCTAACAATTTTGGCTATTTCTGTTTCAGCATCAGACTTAAATACAAATACTCCTTGACTTATGATGGGATCAGTTTTAAACTTTGCCATCATAAGTCAGAACAGTCAGAATTTTAAAATGCCTAAAATTTATGGATTTCTCACTTTTAATGTTTACTGGGATACTATACATTATTTTAATAAATATTAAGAACACAAAACTACAAGAATCAGATACAAAAAAAGGATATTTTCCATATTTCCTTGGATTGCATTAATCAATTATAGAATTAGCAGATTTTATCATTGTCATAAGTACAAGTGACCATAAGTTGAGACACTCGTAAGTCGAGGACTATCTGTACTAACTTTTAAAGATAAGTTATGAAACAATTACCTTTTTAGTTTATAGATATTTTAATATTTCATGTCATCCTTTTTATAATTTATTATAATTCTTTATTGATAATTCACCAAAAAGAGACTAATCTTTAACTCAATTTATGAAATCTCAGTTTAGATCACTGATATCATTATGCACATTAAATGATGATGTTTGTTAAGTGAGTTTAGCCAGAAAATAATTATGCTTCATAACTTAATTTTTTCAATAATGAGGTATGAAAGAGTGAAAGAAAATTTTATCCTTTAAAATAAATATATCAGGTCATCCCAAAAGTAATCCTTTTTTTAATACTATACTTATTCAAATGTGTCTCAGCTTGTCTAAGCATGAATTTTTTAAATCTTTATAAATACTATTAAGCTAAAGTAGCCTTATTCTATGGAATATTAAATTATTAAGTGATTTATATTTTATATCTTTTCAAAACTTAATGCTAAAAATGGCATTACTTTTGGGATGACCTATAATATGGGCGCGTTCCTAAAATCAGTGATTTGAAAGCACTTCGCTTAAGCATTGACGTCAAAATTTTTCGCTTTTAAGAACGATTTACGCTTCTCGAAAGCAAAATGGACGACCTGTTGACAGCAGCTAGTAGTTTTGTAAGAATGCTTGATAGTTATGCTAAAAAATTGTTTTTTAAATCTGTTGAAAGTGATGACGAAGAAACATATTTTATTTCCAATTTAATAAAATCGCCTAATAAAAGGTTGAAAAAATCTAAAGGACTACATAAATTTAGTCATTAATCATTACTCAAATTAAAATTTATATTAAAATTTCATTCAAACGATATATAATCGAATTTTATACGATACCATTTAAAAATCTACAGTAATCGTTTTCTGTCATTTGTAATTTATATAATTTATCAGCAATTGATACACGCATGTGGAACCACTGATTGTCAGCCATTTTAACTTGCTTACTGTAAGCCGTCTTTTCGATCGCTTAGAAACCGCTGCAAGCGCTGTCGGTCAGCACAATTTAAGAACGCCTTTAGCCGCTTTTCGCTCGCAAGCTGCTGATTTTAGGAACGCACCCTATCCCAAAAAATATAGAAGAAATAGGTTTAATAATACTCAAAAGCTGAGGAAGATGCCAAATGCATTGAAAACGTTTCTGATTAAAATCTTTTGACTGCTAAAGGGCTTATTTTTGATTTGTGTTTAGTACAGTCTCGTTGAACTTTTTATTAGAAATAGGTTTAGTTTGAAATAACATAGTTGTGAGTTCATTTCTTCGTGAAATTAAAATTATTTACCCTAATTATAGAATAACTTAGAAATCCTTAAGACACTAAATCAGTTTTCAAGAATATTCTGAAAGGAATCAAGAATCCCTATTAACATCAAATATTTTGATTTTACCAAATGCATGGAAATTTTTTATTTTGAATTCACATATATTATTAACACTCATTTTAAGTTTAGTATTCCCAATCCAGAATGTTTAAGACTAGAATTGTTTTGGATTTTGGATTTTTCTGAATTTTGAAAAGCATGATATGCTGAAGTTGAAAAAAATGAAAAAATTCAGACTTTTAAAAAAATTCTTTTTTATTTGATATAAAGAACAAGAATATAAATATAACAAACAGTAAAAATGAATTTATTAGAAAAATCTTATCCAAAACATTCCCATAGGTTTATCATTATCAGACCTTTTGACATGAATAACATCTATGCTACTCTGAGCAAGGTTGTGCGCCTAAAAATATTCACAGAACGAAGAGATTGACTACACTGAAACCTTTTTACCAATGACAAGGTATGATATTATTTGAGTGTTATTCACAATAGTAGCATAATATGATCCTAACATTATTCAGTTCAATGTCAAAACAGCATTCCTATATGGCGACTTAGAAGAAGATATACATGATTCCACCTAAAGGAATAAATATTGACCACAAATACACTTGTAAATTAAAAAAATCAGTATACAAATTAAAACAAACAAAATATTGTGACCACAAATACACTTGTAAAATATTGACCACAAATACACTTGTAAATTAAAAAAATCAGTATACAAATTAAAACAAACACATTCTTGATATTGGAACAACTTCACAATTTCTTGAAAGCTTTTGGTTTCAAACAATACAATACTGACAACTGCATCTGAGAGAATTTAAAGGAAACAAAGTATTTCTGCTGTATATGGAAATGATGATCTTATTTTAACAGAAAATAATGTTCTTGTATGATATAATAAGTGAACTGAAGAAAACTTTTCAAATAACAGTAACAGAACCAAATTATTTTATTGGAATGGAAACTATAAAAAAATAAAAATTAGTCTTTATTCATCAAAGGAATTATATAAGAGATTGGTCAAAAGATTTAATCTTGAAAATGCTAAGGTGGTAAGTATATTCATCTAAGTGAGCACTCATCAAATATGTTTAATAAAGAAAATGTACAAATAGACCTTAACGCTGCCAAATTAATCCCTTGATATATTTATAATGGAAATTTTAATAATTTGAAAGAATTTAAACTAATGTTAGCACCATCTAGTAATTAATAAATACATTAATAATCAAACAAAAGAGTGATCAATAAACCTCTATAAATTAATGACTAAACTAGAATTTTTAAATAATTTATCTGTAGAAAAAATCTGCATCAGCCCCAGAATCAAATTAAAGATCTTTGGGTTACCATCTCAATGTCATAACTGCTAGATCAACAAGGTTATATAGCAGATTGATTCTTCAGATATTAATATTAATTTAGAATTATTTTTTGATCATAGACATCAGACTCTGCTGATAGATCAATCCTGGGCTGAGGAAGATTTTTTCTTCAGATAAATTATTTAAAAATTTTACTTTAATCATTAATTCATAGATGGTGCCACTCTTTGTTCAATCATTAGTGCATTTATTAATTACAAGTTGGCACTAACATTAAATTCTTTCAAATTATTAAAATTTTCGTTATAAATATATCAACGAATTAATTTGGCAGTGTTCACTTCTATTTGGATATTTCCCTTGAAGTTTGATCTAAAAAGTTTATGTTAAAGAAAATATACCATATGAAGATACAGTAGGCTATCTGACGTTTGTATTAATTGTAAGTTTACCAGATATCATGTACTGAGTCAACCTGATAAGCAGTATCTTTCAAACTATGATCTCAAATATTACAATGCTGTAAAAAGAATCATAAAATATCTGAAAGATAGTACCAATCTTGGTATCAAATACCATAGAGTGGAGAAACCTCGATCTCTTATCAGTTTCTCTGACAGCAACTATGCAGGCAATGTAGACATACAATATGCAATGGTCAGATTTATTACATTTTATACTAAATACAAGTCTAGTCACATGGATGAGCCAATAACAAGCTGTCTCTCTGAACAACTGAGGCAGAATATGTTTCTGTCTCATGTATGATGAAAGAAACAATATGGCTGTGTCTATTATTGGAAGAAATTAATGAATAAGTGGGAAGTCCTGTTACAATACATACAAAAATAACCAAAGTGCTATCTGCTGATAAAAAATCCCAAATTTCATAAAAGATCTGAACACATTGATGTATATCACTTCATATACAAAAAATATAATGACAACTCTTTTGATATCAGAGTCATACCTTTCAAACATCAGCTGGTAAATATATTAACTAAATCTCTTTAGAATTTATTTACATTCCTTTATCAATCAATGAGCCTGGACTATAAGGATGGAACATTAAAGCAAGAATATATCACCAATATTTAATTATGATTTCAGTTAAATAATAGATATTGATCATGTCAAACTGTGATAGGCATTTAATTAGTGAAAGTGTTGGAATTCTCTATAAATTTGTGTGCCTATATATATCTACTTTGATCAGAGGAACACAATCAAAATAAACAAACTTCATTCCCCATCTTTTTATTAATCTCCTGTTTCTATTAATCAGTTTTTCAATAGCTATTAATAAATGTAATACTTACTGTTTTTATTCACATATTAAAGTAATTTGTAATTACTTTAATATATTAATAATGTGGATTTGTAATTAAAGTAATAAACAGTAGAAATAGTGTTTCTACTGTTTATTACCTAAATTCATAACAAATCTACTTATGCACTGTTATTGATTAAATAATAATTTTATATTTTACTATCAGTAAGATTTAAAATATATGAATGTGTTCCTTATTGAATTTCTTGTCATGGCAACATTTTAATTTCTTCCTAATAAAATTTATATTTGTTAATGTAATGTGACATTCTTTTCATTGTTTTCTTCATAATGTTATCTTTTATTTTTATTAAGAAATTGCTTATTTAAATTTATTAGGTATAAGAAAAATAAATTTAAAAGTTATTTTTTTATTTTCATAGAAAACAACTAATAAAAGATGATAAAATACGAGATAGACCATATACTGCCCCTGCAGCTAAAGGTTCTATAGGTAAATCATATCGTAAGCCAAGAAATGGACAAATTAAACATGAGTAAGTTAATAAAATTTTATTCAAGTAACTTAGCAATATCATTTTAGATAGTTTTTAAAACAATAATTATAAAAACTTCAGAATAAAGAAAATTTTTTTTGTTTTTTAAACATATAAACATTTACATTCATATTACATATTAATATAAAAATTTTAAATTTTAAACAGGCCAATTTTGAAAACCTTTTAAATTAAAATATTATATCAATATAATAGCTTAATTTTAAAATTTCAATATTTCATAAACTAATAATTTTGAAAAATAACAATGAAATAATAAAATTAAACAAACAAAAATACAATGAAATTAAATAGAAATTTGGTTAAAATTGTTAGAATAAATTTACTAAAATAATTTTTTCTAAATTTTTCTTCTTCTTTTAGGTTGGAATTAATAAATTATTCAGATGATTATGCCTTTGTTTATTTGTTTTAATTGATTTTTTGAAATGATGATTTGAAAAATATTTATAAACCTCACGGGGTTCCATAAATTCAACAAGTATGCAAAATTTTATTTTTGTTGGAATATAATTTTAAAATTCATATTAGTGAGATCAGTAATGATTTTTCTCCATATTAACATCCTATATCTGAAATACAATATATTATATTAAAACCTGATTATTATTTTGTGATTAACAATTTGGACAATAATGAAAAGTTTGAATTATATGCATAAATTATTTATCTACAAGATTTGTATCCCAAAACAGTTTGAAAATCATTGATTTGGAGTAATGTAACTCTTATCTGTTAGTTATTAATTAAACTAAAACTAGATTACAAATAATTATTTTAATAAATAGTCTAAGCTCTAGATTTATAATTAAAATCTATTAAAATTGTTAAATTTTAATTATTTCTAAACTTATTAGAAAGAGGTTTTTTAGTTGAATTTAATGTCTGAAAGATAAACTTTTTATAAAATTTTCAGTTTTTTCTCATTATATACTATTGTGTTTCTAAAAGGTTACATGATATTAAGACCAAATAAGAAATAATAGTCTCTCCACTTTAAAACATTTATTTGTAGATTGAGAAAATACATCCTTCTCCAAGGAAAGCACTTGAATGATTTCCTGAATTAGCCATCTGCATTCATCATTCTTTGATTCCTGCTGTTCCAATCTCTCAGACACTTCCAGTAATCTGATCTAATGATCACAAAGAAAAGAAAAAACTTGAGAAACAGACTGACCATTAATCACTTAACAAATAAAACATGTGGCTATAAAACACAAAATATGCTGCTATGCAATACCTCCCTCTTTTGGAAAAAATAAAATAATATAAAAAAGGTGAGGGAGAGGAAAAACTGTAGGGGAAAACTAGTGAAGTTACTGATACAATTTTGAATATGGATTGATTTTGAACAGTTTTTTCTTTTTCAGCATTTACTGAGATAAGTGTAGTTGCCACTTATTGTTTTAGTTGCTGCACTTCCAGAAGTTGAGAATGAATCCATGTCATTCTTCTGATGGAATTACAAGGAAATCTTCAGATTTGCAAGGGAGAGTTACTTAAATTATCCATAACTTCTGATGTAATGAAACACAGCAATAATAAATAACTGAAGCCCAACAAATTCAACATCAAGCAAAAACAGAAGTTATCTTCGACACATAGGAACTGGAAGTGCTCTCCACTGCCTGGAATTGGTTTATCACTCATATCACATAAATTTTCTTATTTATTCTCTTTTCCTTTTGAATCTATTAGCTGAAGATAGTCCTTGAATGGATCAAAAAGTTTCCAATTAATTCTTATTTTTTTTCTGCTAAAAATGCTTTATTTTTATTATTATTGGAGAGTTAATGCTATTAAATTAAATATATAATTATTGTATGTAGATCTTCAGAATCTTAGTCTGAAATGTGCCATCAAAATTGATTGATATGAAATTGATTGTCATTCATCCAATTAAAGTACCCTATATATCATGCTATTTTCTTCAGGTGCAGAAGAAAATATTGGGCCCCTTTAAAAAAGAGAGAATCAAGGGAATAAAAATACATATTGACCATATTTTTAAATAAAACATATTATATACTATTTATATTTTGAATAGCAAAAGGTGAAGTAGGTTACTACATATTTTTCGCAGTGTTGCCAGTGTAGTACTGTATTCGTATTCGGTATATGGTAATTGTTTGTCATTATATTTGGGCCTTGGTTGTTAATGAAAATAAGCGAATATAAACATACTATCAGGTTTTACTATTGATTGAAAACTTTTACGTAATTATAATTGCATTAGAAAAATGTGTAAAGTTGGAGTTTTGCGGGCCCCAGAAGTCGGGGCCTTGGGTGTGCGCCCGGTGCACCCGCCGCTAAATCCGCCTCTGTGAGTGAGAACAGGTTTCACATTGTCCATATCTTGTATGGAATAGAGTTTGGAGTTTTTGTGGTAGGAGTTCTGTTTAGTATGTAAGCTAACCTCTTCAGCCCATAGATACTTGGGCATATTTCTCCCATGTAGCATAGAATATGCAACTTCAACTATTGTTCTCATTTCTCTTTCAGCTCTTCCAGTTTGTTCGGGATAGGAAGCTGTCGTTTCTAGACTGATACCATGCGCTTTTGCGAATTCCTTAAAATTATTGTTGACAAATTCTTTTCCATTATCGGTATTCAAGCTTTTTACTGAGTAACCGTATCTGTTTTTTATTTTTCTGCAGAATGTTTTGAAGCTGTCAATTGCATCACTTTTATGTTTGATGAATGATACCATTCAGTATCCAGAGCAATCATCTTTGAATAGAATGAAGTAGTTGGCTCCTTCAAAAGAAGATTCTGACATTGGACCACACAGATCGCTATAAATACACTCTCCTGGTTTACTTTTCATTCTCTCTGAAGATGAAAACGGAAATTTGTGCTGTTTTCCAAGTGCACAAGCCTCACAGAAAAAGTCATTGTTTTCATTTGAGCTCACGCCTTCTATAAATCCTGCTGATATCATCTTGAGCAATGATTTCTTATTTATATGAGCTAGTCTTTCGTGCCTGATTTGTAGATTTGAACAGGTTGTGACATTTGATTCAAATTGGAGCGCTGTATTGAATAGCATTGAATATAGATTATTTGAACCACGCAATCTGGCAGCTATTAATTTATTATTTTGGAAAATTTCCGCTCGGTTATCCTCTGTTATTACTTTCATTGCCTTTTTGGTTAAAACACCTTCTGAGAATAAGTTCTTCTTTAATTTGGGTACAAATAAAACATTAATAATGATGAGTCATACCATTTATTTCCAATCATTTTCTTAATTTTAATATCTCCTTTTCCTTCTACTGGTAGTCTTCCATCACTGCCAAGAATACTGAGGTTGGCTCATTTACAACTTCTAGCGTAAGGAAGTATTCACAATGTCCAGTCATGTGAGCTGATTCTCCACTATCAAGGATCCACGCTTCTTGATCAAAGTTGACAGTGTTGTCTGATTTATCATTCTCAAGTGTGTTGAATGCAGAGAAATGACTCTGTTCATGAGTCTCTCTTGAATTTTTATCATCTCTAGGCATTCTATCCCTTTTTGGAGACTAAGGGTCTGTGGCCGCTCATTTTCTAACCGAGCTACTGTTGCTTCAGCGATTTTCCAGTGGGCAAAACATATCCCTAAAGAAGAGTTCTCAGCAGCCATGGAATCATGGCGCCGACGTTGTGAAAAATGTGTTCGGCTTCATGGTGATTACGTCGAGAAGTAACAGTAGTGACAACTTTCTGGGTTAAGTATTTTGTCAGAAAAAAAATTGGAGACCTTAGAACTTGAACGCACCTCGTACTTGCCAGATGCACAACGATAGATAACTGATTTGCATCATGCTAGTGTTGCCAAATATTAGTGTATGTAGTGTTAATATACTTTCGAAAAAATCCTAAAATATGTCAAGAATTGCTAAATTCCTTTTCTGATACTGTCTCAATTAAGTGTTTAAATTATGTATTAGTTTATTAGTTTGGTTTCCTTTCTTTGAGATTTGGTCCAAAAAAGAGGCTGGCCCAATTAAGTGGAACTGATTGTATATGGAAATTGTATATACAGTGAAACCTGTTAAAATGACCACCTTGATACAGTGACTACCTGGCTAAACAGACCAAATTTCAAAAACTGGTTTATTTCCCATAGGATGTAATGTTATTTTTGTTCTGTATAGTGACCACCTGTCTAATGTGTATACAGAAATACCCCAGAGTTACGTCATCTTTGGTTCCAGACGGTGCTGTAAACTGAAAATGTCCATAAATCGAAGCATTCCATTTTTTCACTTATCAATGTATTTACATGCAATGTCAGTTATGTAATAATCATTTATTAGTTTCTTTATCCATAACTGACATAAAGAAACAGTAAAAATTTACAGAAAGTGATATACTGTACTTATCCACATGTGCCGACTAGTAATTCAAACATGGCGGCAAGAAATATATAGATGACCCCTGGAGGTGAGAGTTGGCAATACTTTTTCTCCCAGAAAATTATGTAAATTTGCAATTAACCAATAACAGCTTGATACGACGATATTACATGATATTAATAGTTTTTTTGAAGTTTAGTTGTTTATTTTTTAACTATTTTGGCAAACCTGGCATAGTAATAAAACAGCCTGATGATCGACGAACGCTGAAAACATTTGATCGCATGACCAATGGCCGTGCATACGATTCCTCACATAACATTCTTAATATTGAACTGTAATAGCAGATA
The DNA here is from genome assembly GCA_000484575.1 of Olivierus martensii. NCBI lineage: Eukaryota > Metazoa > Arthropoda > Arachnida > Scorpiones > Buthidae > Olivierus > Olivierus martensii. Next base: position 59,122 of record AYEL01084420.1, read on the forward strand.
CGTTATTTGTATTTAATCACACCAAAACAATAAACTGTTTAATATATCAGCAAGATGGCCACAGTGTAAGTGTGCTGTGCTCTCTCTCTGAAGAATCCCGTGTCCGTAATTCCAAATCACGCGACATAAATTTGGGGAATGGTGGAAATTCAGAATGTACGTAAGTCCAAAGCGCCGTAACTCGGGGTATTCCTGTATTGACCACTCACTTAGTTTTAAGAAATTTTAACACCTGCTAAGTGACCAAGAAGATTAATTTCATGGAGGAATTACTGTATTTTTCTT